>BQNB010088221.1:6103-25253 GCA_026074375.1 Tanacetum coccineum | reverse complement strand
AATCTTGCATAATTATTTTGTAATTATCCTTATTTTATTTTATTTAATTTGTAAAGTATAAATAAATAAATGTAATTAATTTCGGCATAAATTATATATACATAAACATTAATTATTTTTCTTATATAATACAAGGTATTTTAATCTTACATAAATTTCATAATTGCATATGTTGTATTTTTATAATTTCTAGAATTAAAATGAAACTTATTCATGCTTTTAGGTATTTTTCTTGCATTAGGGGTATTTTGGTAATTTTACACTTGTTGAGATTTTTAGGTTTTACAATCTTACTTGAGTATTTATATTTTGAATTCTTTTTCAATAGGTGCTAGGGAATTTAACTTGTTCCGGTGGGCTTCGGTTGTAAAATATCCCATGTCATGACTTACATTCAAATTTGAATGTATCTTTTTCCCGTGATTATCTTCTCGAATACAAGAACAGGCTTTAATACAAGAACTTGGAAAAATAGCATTCCACCGCGAAATATGATTTATTAAAAATGTACAGTTCTTATGTACCAAATATAAATAATAACGTGAACAGCTTTTGTGGGACAGAAGAAAGAGCTACACCGTGATAGTGGTGCGCGTTGCCCACTCGTCAATGTTGATTCAATTAACAAAGAGATCAAATAAATCCAGCGAGTATATACCCATAAATGAAGAGAAAAAAAAAACAATACACTAATTTTTTAGAACTTAAATAAAATATTAAAATTTATTTACTAAACATAAACCTGCGTGTGTGCGTGTTGTTTGGTTTGTGTGTTGTGTGTTTAGTTTTTTTTTTTTTTTGTTATTTTTTTGTATTATCAACGGTCAATAAAGAATGGTTGTGTTGTACAGTCTACAGTGTGTTGTGTGTTGGTGTTTTTCACGATATAAAAAGCTCAGGGGGAATTTTGGAAAAATTAAAAACTCCAACATGCTGGTATAGGTGGAGAGTTTTCTCGACTAATAATACTCGCATTAAACATTTTTTTCAATGGCGTTAAATGAATGGTGTTTTTTAAAAATAGAAACACAGTAAATATTAACGTAAATATTTTGTCTCCTCCACCCCCAAGGACAAGCCGATGTTCAAACGGCTGGTTGGAGGAGGATGGTGGGTCTTGAAAGTTTTGGTTTTGAAGAAACAGAATTGCATTTTTGCATTTTTGTGTTCGTTATAACTTGCTGGTGTTTATCATTCAAACGTGTCGTGTTAGATCTAAGAATAATAAAGACATCTAACTTTCTTCCATTATACAATGGGAATGATGTGTAGGTGGTGATGTTTTAAAGTCTGAGAGATAATAGTGTTAGGAAAATAGGACACACAGTGCACACCATGTTACTTTCTCTTATTAATATCAAACGGGATCATGTAATTACGTTCCCTCATCACTGCATCTCATTTTTATACCCGGGTTTAATGTAGGATAATATAGTTTTTTTTAATGTTTTCTTCGTTCTACATTTGACATTTTTTGACTTGTAAATTTTTATAATCTCCGTTCCACAATTTTTTCTAGCAGTTTTACCCACTCTATTAACAGGAAAAGACAGTTTCTCCTGCTTTGTGTTTTTTATGTTTTACTGCTTTTAACTTATCAAACTTTATATTTTCAGTTCCGTTATTCTTATTTCACACTTTTATAATACAAACAAAATTATAAAAATTATAAAATAAATAAATAAATATTTAAGAGGGGTATTGGTAACACTTTAGGGTGTGTCACAAATCCCAATAAGTAACCCCTATCAAAACTTTCTTCTCACTAAGCTTTAGTATGTACAGTAGGGACTCTCCCTATAGTGTTTGAACAATAGTTGTTTATTCTAGTCTGTTAAAAACATAATTAACGAGACTTATACCCCCGCGCTACGCTGTTCGAGGATACAGTAGGGACTCGCCTTAAAACAATAAAAAAAATTAAATGCTTGTTTACAATATGAAAAGTCTGATGAATAAGTTAAAAGTTAAGGTTTGGGTTTGTACCATTTTTAGCATACATCATTCAGGGTGTTGTTTTTGAATTTATTTATTTCTTTAAATATATAATAATATATATATGTATTATAGTATATATATATATATATATATATATATAATTACTTATATATATTCTATATATTTGCTAGTGCGTGGTGTTTGTGTGTAGTGTGTGTGTTGTAGTGTGTGTGTGTGTGTGTTTGTGCTCTGTGTTTATCTGTATGTGGAGGTTCATGTGGATCAAGATTGTTTTATAAAATACAATAGTGCAATGTAGCAACATTAAATAAAATTTCGACACAATGTGGAAATTTTATAATTGTCTAGAGGATTAACGAATTACAAAATAAATTGATAAGTGGCAACTGTTGGTTATTGAACACCCTAATCATAGTCAAAGTCTCTCCAGCTATTTCGCATCAAAATTGATATGCGTTATTATTTATCTACCCTCTCGTCTATTAAACCTAAATTCAGACTCCGTTTGCCATCCTATTTATCACTCACCATGTTGTATAAGATGATTGTGATCTAAACATTTGATATTACATCTCCGATCTTTTCAGCCTTGCCATTACCGATCATCAGCCTACTTTACCATTTTGATGGATTTATTACCATATAATCACCAATAAATAACAAAAAAGGGGACATTTCTTTTAGACTAATTTTACAGGCGAGAATATTAATAAGTATCGCTAAAAACGGTCCTCTATTTCCAGCGACGTGTTATTTAGATTCTATTGTACTGTGTTAATTAGCATTTGTTATGTGTAGCATGTTTCCGCATGTTTATGATTGCTTATTAGACTGATCATTTTGATGTGCTTTTAGATTTTTAGATTGTAAAAACTGCAAACATATGCCCTAGTGGTTTTTTATATGTCGTGGCACTTATCATCCCTAACTCAAACTATTAGCAATAATCATCACCAAGTGGTGAAACCTTCGCCACTAATCATCCCTGACCACTAACCTTGTTAATTTTTCATGTTAAGTACCCCACGTGCACTAACACGTGAGGGTATTTTGGTCAAATTAGTCTCAAGGATGATTTTTGCAACATTTTTTCTAATTTTTCCCGCCCATTTAATGATTTCATGGAAAAAGACGGTAAAAAATCTTCCCAGTACAGGAAATATCTTTTCAATTATTCCATTATCTTCTATTCTCTAATTCTATCTTCCTTCTTCCCCTCCACTATATTTCGCTTTATGCTATCGAATGTTGTAACTATTTGCTTTGTTGAACGGTGTATATATTTTTGGTAAAAAAATAACGCATCGGTTTCGTGTTTCTCGGGTTGTTCCGGTTAAAAAACTATTTATTGGTTTGGTGTTAAACCGAACCGAAACATGGGCGTTACCGAATTTTGAATTCGTGTTTCGGTTCTCGGTCTTGACCCGTATTAACGCCTGAATCGTGCACAATTTTATTTTAAAAAATAATACTATATAATTACATAAGTATTAGCCAAACAAAAAAACAATTGTCTAGCTCAAAAAGTGTTTTTTTATGTATGTTTAGGGAGCAAATGTCTTATATTAGGTTCAGTTTTCGGTTCAGGTTTTGGTCAACTCGGTTCGGTTGTTTTCGGTTTGGTCGTTTCGGTTTTTCGGTTAACTTTCGGATTTTTAGGTTTTTTGCTCAACCACTATATCGTAATAGTTTATTGATTAATGAGTTGTCTCTCCTGTTACATAGGGTTCTCTTTGTTTTATGGCCAGTTCTTATCGTGCACTATGCAAACAAGTTACAGACTCCAATCTTTAGGACCAGGCTCCATACTCTGCAAGTCTTTTTTTCCCTCACAATCGCCACCATTTGTTGGCTTGACAATTCACTAGCTGATTTTTTTCTCTTCTTGGGTGGCCTCCCAACCTGTGGGTGGTGCTTTGGTGGAATGAGAATGTTTGGTGAAGGATGCTTACTCCATAAATGTTTGCCATTTAGAGGATTAATTTTGAAGCTGTAAACCTTTTGCCAAGTTACCAGCCAATAAGCAGGATGCACCCAGCTTTCAGGTGTCCCAACATCCATGTTATTGGTGGCCATGTTCCATATTGATGCCAAGGCGTGCTTACAAGGCATCCCGGTAAGTTCCCACTTTCTGCAGCTACAAGTCCTCTCATGCACATCAACAACCACTTGATCACCAGATGGTCCTACAACCCCATACTTGTGTCCACCATTCCATGTTACCTGGAAATTTTCATTACATAACAAACCCCTTTAAATTTCCACTTTAAATTTCCTTTACATAACAAACAATAAAATTGTAATAACATAACAGACAATAACATAAGAAAATGAGTACTTTACCTTGCAAGATTTTGCTTTAATTTCAATCTGCTTAAACAAAGCAGCTGCAGCAGGTGTAAGTGGTCCATTACATTTCTCAATCACTTTTTGTACGTTAACTATTCTTTTCATCAAGTACTCCCTTACAAACTCTAAGCATGTGAGAATTGGCACGTCCCTTCCATCTAATAGTTGTCTATTAAATACCTCACATATATTGTTTAGCAATACATCACAGTGAGGCTTGCCTGGAATATTACCAAGATAGTCTATATTATATGTAAACTAACAAACTATATTATCTAAAAAGGGAGAAACTGTTACTAAATCTTACCACTGAAATGAGCTCTTGACCAGTGTTGTGGCGGGATCTTTCTCAAGTAGTCATAAGCCTTTTCATTCAACCTCTTAAGTTCATCCATTGCTTTATCAAAATATGGGACAGTGGTTGAAGTTGCACACTTCCACAACAATTCCTTATACAATTCACCCCTCCATTGAAGTTTCATATTTTCGTGTATATGCCTTAAACAGAATCTATGCTCTGCACAAGGGAATAAGTTTGCAATGGCAGGTACGATACCCTATGTTTAACCAAAGAACAATGAGTTCATAAAATTTATAAAGTTATAAACTAAGAAGATTTAATAATGTAAAGAGTAAATTAGAATATTTGAAGTACCTTTTCTCTATCACTTATAAAGGTGAAATTGGAGTTTCTGCCCAATTCAAGATCATCTCTTAAGCAAGTCAGAAACCAGGTTCAGGAACTTATTGTTTCAGCTTCAACTAGTGCATACGCAAGTGGATATGTGCCATGATTTGGATCCACGCCAACCGCCGAAAGTAATTGTCCAGGGAATGACCCTTTCATAAAACACCCATCAAGTCCCAACAAGTCTTTTAATCAAGCTTTAAACCCTTTTTTAAGAGCACCTATGCAGACGTAAATCCTTTTAAATTGCCTTTCTGGTGCAGTTGGATCACAACACCTTTCAATATCAATTTTTACAGTGGTGTCATGGTTTGTTCTTTGCAATTCCAAAGAATAATCTCTTAAAAGTGCATACTGGTGTGTGTAATCTCCTTTTACCTTCAAGGTTGCTTTTTCTTTTGCTCTATAGATCTTTGATTCAGAGATCCTTTAACTGATTTTTTTTATTAAGGTGATCTTGAAGAGAGCTCTCCTTGGAAACATCAGGATTATGTAACAATAGTTTCTTCAATCCTCTTGGACAGAAATGAATATAGAAGCATATTTACTTTTGCCTTTTAAGAGACAACTATGGACGAACTCAAGGTTTATACTTTCCATGTTTTCCTCTTTAGAGGAGTTATGGATATGTGACTAGACCCAAGGACAAGTTATTTCTGATATTGATATTCCCCATTCTTCCTGCCTACTGCTGTGAGTCTTGGATGTTCGGTGATGAAGACTCCGTTTAATTACTTGGGAATTATGGTAGGAGGGAATATGTCTTTGGTTAAATCTTGGGATGAGACGGTTCACAAGCTCACGAAAAGACTTTCCAAATGGAAGCTTAAAACTCTGTCTATAGGTGGCCGCCTCACTCTCCTTAAATCGGTTCTTGGCTCCACTCCGATTTACAACATGTCTATATTTAAGGTCCCGAAGACAGTTCTTAACAAGATGGAAAACCTTCGTAGGAATTTTTTCAATGGTATTCAAGAAGGAGATCGAAAGATTACGTGGGTTAAGTGGCATACTGTTCTCGCAGCTAAGAAATTCGGAGGCTTAGGGGTTTCTAGTTTTTTTGCCCTTAATAGAGGTCTTCTTGCGAAGTGGGTTTGGCGCTTCCTTTCACAAGATAACTCTTTATGGTGTCAGCTTATTTCTGCCATTCACGGATCAAATATTACAGATCTTTCTACTGCGTATCCTTCAACATGGAATTCTATAATCAAAGAGTTTAATTACCTCAAGGTTCAAGGCGTTGATGTTTTCTCCCATTGCAAGATTAGGATTGGTAATGGGTTGCACACTCGGTTTTGGAAGGATCTTTGGATCGGTGATTGCACTTTATCAGGTTTGTTTCCTCGTCTGTTTGCTTTAGATACAGAGAAAGATATATCGGTAGCCGGTAAACTCCAGTCCCCTCTTGTTTCTTCTTTTCGCCGTAATGTTAGAGGAGGTATTGAAGAACAACAGCTTGAGCATCTTGTAGCTTTACTCGATTCTGTTATTTTGTCCAACTCGAATGATAGATGGGTTAGTGATTTAAATGGAGACGGGGTCTTTCGTGTTAAAGACGTGAGGAATTTGTTAGATGAGTTCTTTCTTCCTAGGGCGGATATTCCTACGAGGTGGGTTAAAAATATTCCGATTAAAGTTAATATTTTTGCTTGGAAACTTGCTCTTGATCGTTTGCCTACTCGAGCGAATCTCGTCCAAAGGAATGTCGTTACTGAATCGCAGTCGTGTCCCTTGTGTGATGCGATTCTTGAAGATACTTCTCACTTATTCTTCAATTGTTCTTTGGCTAGAGATGTGACGAGATTATTATGTCGCTGGTGGAATTTGGGAGTGCAAACTTTTTCATCGTATGCAGAATGACTCGTTTGGTTCAATTCGGTTCGTCTTGCTTCTAATTTGAAGGTTATTTTTGGAAGGCATTTTTTATGTTACGTGGTGGAGTTTGTGGAATTTCCGGAACCAATTACTTTTCGCGAGTAAAAAGCCTCGTAAAGAGTCCATTTTCGATGATATTGTTTTACGATCTTTTTGTTGGTGTAAAGCTAGAGGTAGTTCTAAGTTAAGATGGGATAGTTGGATTCAACACCCATATTTGATTTCTTTGTAATTGTCTAGCTTCTTGCTAGTGTTTCTAATAAAGTTGCCGTTCAAAAAAAAAGGGGATGATTAGTGGCGAAGGTTTCACCACTTGGTGATGATTATTGCTAATAGTTTGAGTTAGGGATGATAAGTGTCACGACATATAAACCACAGGGATGATTTTTGCAGTTTACTTTTATGTATATTTTGAGTTTGGAACTGAAGACTGAATTTTAGATTTGAGATTGGAGAATGGAGAGCCAACGAGAGGTTTTAACTTTTTTGGTTTAGATAATACAAATGGCTTTTGGATATCTTTCACTTGACGTTTGGTTTCCAAAACTTTAGGTGGGCAGATTGGATTTTTTTTATATATAAGACAAATTTTCATACATAATATAAAAATGGTAATTAGAAACAAGATTTTTTTTTGGGGGGGGGGGGGGGGGGGCACAACCCCCTTTGACCCCTAATATATTTCGTCCATGCTTTGAACCTTGTTACACCGTAAAGCTCTCGAATGAGGATTAGTTTCAGCTTTCATGTTGATACGCCTTAAACAAGTTTTTCTTGTTTACAACAATTATTACTTCACAACAACTTTCCCCCCCAAACTTCAATTAACCCTCACAACATAACCCCAAATCCCCATCCGCTTTCATAGTACCAGCCATATTTGAACATGAGAGGTAATGTTATGCTTTATGTGATTATACATTTGATTATTTAAATCAAATGTACAACCATATGAAGCATAACATTACCTCTCATGTTCAAATGAACATAAGAGGATCTTTTTCCATTTATTTAATTAGGAAGGTTTATGTATTTTTAGTTTTGTTATTTTACAGGGCTTAGGTTTTGTAATTATTAATCTTTAGATTCTTGATTATTAACAAAATTGAGTTTAGAATTTTATTTCTTATTAAGGTTTTAATCCTTGGAGGTTTTATTCTCGTTTATCAAGCCGTTAACAAAATTCGATTACGCGTCTTGTGTCGCTATGATACTTCTAATTGCTGTTTAAAACATGTAATCAAATTATTAGATAAGTTCATTCAGAAAATTATCAATATGTCATCGTTATTTTAACAAAGTTCACTTAAATTATTCGCCCATCAAGTTACCAACAAAATAAAAATAAAGATAAAAGAATCGTAGAATGCTTACGAGTATATACGATAAGTAATTGTTACTTAAAGTTTTTGTCGAGTGAGATAGAATTTGGTCTTATGCATACATAATAAGTTTAAAGAATCGTAGTCGAAATGATTGTACTTGTAGATCCACATGCAACTTATCATGTATGCTTAAGACCAAATTTGAAAGATGGTCACTAGGCTAAATATACTCCTGTTCTTATGTTAGAAGTCTTTGTCAAGACATAGACATATGTGATATTTTGAAAACAAAATAACATCATGATCCACGACACATATTTTTGGTATCATATGATCATTTGAAATAAATAGTAGTGGAATCATCGCTAATTAAGGTACGCAAAAGTATTGCGACTGATAGTATTATTAAAGGTTACATGGTTTGTGTATGTGTGATGATAAATCATGTGAATTAGTTGGCCGAACAATCAGAGACATGGCTATCCGAGAAAAAAGTTACAGTATGAGTTATGTTCGTACTAAAGTGTTTTGCGATCAATATAGAAAAGTTATTATTGGGCTGGTGTAATTGGGCCTGAACTAGTTGGGCCTGGGTAATTGTAGACATGAATCGGTGAGCAGAAAAACCCAAAAAACCGAAAACTGAAACCGAACCGAAAATAACCGACCCGAACTAATAATCGAACCGAATTTGCCAAAACCGAACCGAACTACGAATTCGGTTCTTGGGTTGGATATGGGTTTGGCAGTTTGAACCGAAAACGGAATTTATATAAAAATATATATATATAAAAAATTATCCTAATATAAAAAACACTTTCAATGTTTGATATAATTTTTTTTAAATATCTATGTATTTTTTTATTTTTTGTATAAATGATTCGGGTAATTCGGGTCGACCCGAAAACCGAACCGAATTCAAATTCGGTTTTCGGTTCGGTTCGGTTGAATTCTGGTTTGGTTCGGTTTTCGGGTTGACCCAACTTTTTTTAACCAAACTAACCGAAGGGAATAACCCGATAACCGAACCGATCAACACCCCTAGACATGATGTATGACTGAAAAAATTATTTGAGTGTGACATGTTCTGTGGATATCGGAATTCGGAAGAGTGGGTGTTTGGATCGAGTAGAGACTCGGAGGATGATGATGAGGAGAGCGAAGTGGAACAACAATGACATAGTGGGTGAAATGAGGTGTTTGTCTATGTTGGTGAGATTACGAGACTGTGAAGGGATATGAAATGGTTAAGTCACCTGAACACAGGCCACACCAACCTTTTAAAAAATGAGAGTTTACTCGGTTTGTGTATGTGTGGCAGTAGATTCAAGAAAAAAGGGAAGTTTGTGGTTTTGTGACTTTATCCCACATAGATAAATCATCAAACAAAAAGTAATTTATATGTAAGACTAGGGGTGCATTTGATAGAGAATTTCAAAACTAATTGTGGTAATTATACACAGTTCAGTCTTGTGTTCTTTTTTATTTCTAGGACTAGACGAGTATACGCGCATAGCGGCGGAAATTCTTAAAGGTCGATAATTAACGATATGCGAGATTGTTGTAAGTTTTTCGTGTAACGTTCAAATTAGAACGTGAAAATATCAAAATGTAATTGCAAACGGCTGTAACATGCGATAAGTCGACTCAAACAAAAATTCTTAACATGTATCAAAGAACATATAAATAGAACGTGAAAGCGACATGATCATAAAGAAAAGCAAGATTGGTACGAATATTTCGACAAAAACTTATGTAACGACATAAATGTTGATTCAAACAGTTAACATATGTCGTAACGTATGAAACGTTGATTACACCTAAGACACCATCAAATTTAAAAGATTTTGAACTTCAAATTTAAAAGATTTTTAACATCTCCTGCCATTATGTAATTCACAGCAATTACTTCAGAAAAATAGTGTAAGAAATATTCAAGTGAATTAAGTCATTCCAAAAATAGAAAACACATTACTGTAAGTTTTGACTTTTCCATCGTGTATGTATGTGTGTAAAAAGGCTTATTTCAAAAATATTGTAAGTTACAATTTTTCCATCGCGTCTGTTTTAACGCATTCAATTACAGTCCATAAATAAATTGGAAAAAGTTCCCGTCAGTTATGTTGAATGAATACATTCCTTCAATATGAATATGAATATTCAATACAATCATAATACTTTCTTTACTTTCATTTCTTATCAATTATCAATGTGATAACATTCATTACAACTATAATACTTTCCTTACTTGTCTCACTTATCAATGTGTATTGCCGAGTATATAAAGAGACGATGATGCTTGTGAGATATTTGTTTGCAGGTGAAATTCAAAAATTTTAAATTTTAAAAGTTACATGACATAATTTATAACAAAATTTACAACATAAACTTTATAATAAATTTACACTACAAACTTTGTAACAAATTTATACAAAATTTTCAAAATAAACTTTATAACAAATTTACACTACAAACATTGTAACAAATTTATACAATAGTCATTATAACAAATTTTCGGAAAAAAACGTGGCGGGGACGGAAGCTTCATTTTCCGGCTAGAAAGCGTTGAAGGTGGCTGTAACAATTTTTTTTACATGTATAAATATTTGAAATAAATATAGATCTAACCAAAACCGGCAAGTAAAGTAAGGGCAACAAAATTTTCGGCGAGTCCATCGGCAGCAGTATTTATTCCGGTGAGTCATTAAAAACAAATCAAAACAATATTACAAGTTCACAAATAAACGTATAAGAGAATTTACACACCAAAATACGAAAGCAAATTAACATAAATAAATACACATCCCGCGGAATAAAACCGACATATTCCGGCGATAATTGCAACACCTACAAAACTATAGAAAAAATTGAAAACATAAACCTTCAAAATATATAACAAAAACCCTCAAAACTTGCCAAATCATATAGATCTCAATACTAGCCACTTATTTTTTCATCAAAAATAAAAAAACTCACTTTCCATCTCTTTTTTAAAAATAAAATATCTTACAAACCGTAAATTGTCACACGACAAAAAAGAGTTAAGATCAACATAGACCCATTATTTGTCATAGATCCAATGAATCAATCTCAACCATCTATTTTTTCATCAAAAATAAAAAAACACACTTTCCACTTTTTTTAAAAATAAAATATTTTACAAACGGTAAATCGTCACACGACAAAAAATACACCATCGCGACGAGTATTTTTTTATCTTTCAGTAGACGGGTGACACGATATACTTTCGAGGAACTTTTTTTCGATTTTTTTTTCAGTCACGAATTGCGAAAATCATATATGATTCGTATAACGAATCATATATGATTCGTATAACGAATCATATATGATTCGTATAACGAATCATATATGATTTCATAAAATCATAATATATGATTTGTGATTCTAACGAACTTTTTTTCAATTTTGTTTCAGTCACGAATTGCGAAAATCATATATGATTCGTATAACGAATCATATATGATTTCATAAAATCATATATGATTTCATAAAATCATATATGATTTCATAAAATCATATATGATTTTAAATCATATATGATTTCATAAAATCCGTATATGACTCATATAATCATAGAAAAAAATTCGTCGAAAGTACATAGTGTCGCCCCTCTATAGAAAGATAATTTAATTCTCGTCGCGATGGTATGTTTTGTTTTGCGTAACGATTAACAGTGTGTGTGATATTTAATTTTTAAAAAAATAAATGGAAATTGGGTTTTTTTATTTTTGATGAAAAAATGAGTG
Source organism: Tanacetum coccineum (assembly GCA_026074375.1). Classification (NCBI taxonomy): domain Eukaryota; kingdom Viridiplantae; phylum Streptophyta; class Magnoliopsida; order Asterales; family Asteraceae; genus Tanacetum; species Tanacetum coccineum. The sequence goes on along the minus strand of BQNB010088221.1, from coordinate 13,290 downwards.
GCCAGGATTGGTTCATTGGGTTTATGACAAAAATTGGGTCTATATTGAACTTTTGACATATATGTATACGGTTTAGATAACACATTGAAACGTAATACTCTAACTTTTTAAGTAGTTGCAAATACAGTTTGGTTTGACTTGGCCAAACATTTTAGAAAGTTAGTTTTTTTTTTAAAAAATAGTTATATTTTAGTTAAATTCAAATTTCTCAACCACTTAAATCAGATTTAAACTTTTTATGGCATATTTAGATTCAAATGTACGAATCGAATTTAGATTCCCAGACTTTTAATAAGGGAGGTGATTTATACAATATTTTTTTGCCATCTACCACTAAATTACACTCGGTGATACACACAATACAATACTTAAATGCAAGATTAGTGATAGATGGCAAAAAATATGTACAAATCACCTCTCTTTTAATAAACCAAACATGATTTAGTTTCACTTTGTCACATTCAACCTATTTGACTTTTGCATCCTATTTAAATTACTCATTGACGTATATGCATTGAAGATACAGTTTGTCCGAGTCAACCTTTTATTAACAAAGCTTATTGAATGTACCAAATCTAATTAACGTTATATGAATACTACCCAATCAAACTCGACTTAAATATTGATGCAAAAGTAGGTGAATGTATGCACATATAGTATAAAATGTCGACGTTTGCAATGAAAGACGTTTGCAATGACACTAACAACTCGTGCTACCCGCGACACGATCAACTGATATGACTAATAAGCCAACCCTAAATATGATAGGAACAACGATACGAATAGAAAGAGTAGTGATATTAATTCTAGATCTAAAACTAGAAAAAAAGATTGACTTATTCCGTATTATATGTCGTAAAAGGCCAAAAAAATAGAAGATTGATTGATGTTAAGGACTAATCATATAACACGACGTGCTTTTGATGTATGAAGTGAGGTTTTATCGGGTTATATAACATGCATGATTTCACTGTTCCCACATGTTGTATACTATTGAAGTAGTGCCGTACAAAATTTCTTTTTGTTCCCGGTAAAATATATTACTCCGAAAAGCAATTAAATATAACAGATGTAGGTGAATCTCACATCTCAGCCCATGATCAAGTGAGCCATACAACAATTTTGAATACGTAAAATGCGGATGACGAAATAATATTATATATGTTATACTTTCATGACTTTTTCCATGTTTAAGTCTCTTAAAATCATAAAAGTTGGGAATTTAAACTCATTGTTCAAGCACATTTATATTGGTAATCATGAGGATATACTTGAATCATTATATTAGGAATAATGTTTGCTATTGACCATGACTTTATCTCCCATGTTACTGACCCTTCCTATACGACATATATATTGCTATCAGATCGAATGTATTTTCTGACCCGTGATTAAATACACTTTTTGTATTTTAAAATTATGCATGTGAACAGAATAAAAGCCAAATGAGAATTGAATGGGTCAATTAATATTTATATTGGTAAAAGAAAAAGAAAAAGAAAAAAAACGTTTATCTTTTCTATAAACCACAATTGTTGTTTTTTTTACCAAACATTAACTTATTCTTTTGACCTTAGTACAGTAGCAACATCAGTAAGGGTAGATTTTTTTGGCTGTGATGATGATGTTTTGATAGTGATTATTCTGTATATCTTACGATGATGAAATATGTTTATCGAGGCACAATATATAAGTGTTACATGAGAGGAAACTTTAACGGACTCAAGTCCATAACCGGGCTTGGACCAACAACCTATACGTAATGCTAGGATCTCAAGAAAAAGTTGCTGGCATGCATACATACACACACTATACGTACAATATAAACTTCAAACAAAATCATGTATATATATAAGAAAGTTTTAATTTCAGTCATTATAAAAAGGTAAAACAAGAACTACGAGTGTATATGATGGGAAATGAAGACTCAAAAGGGTGGCAAAACACAAGTCACAAGTTTCAAAGTAAACCCTTTGAAGAGAAAATTACATGTAATGATTTCTCATTGCCAAAAATCTCTCCGAAGATAGTGGTTACTTCAAAGTAAAAGCTTCAACTTTTTTCTTTTTCTTTCTACTGTTAAAAAAGTTATCATTATTAGTGCTTATTTAACTATCCTTAAAAATATCATACGACTCTAGCATGAAATCATGTCATGATATGCAATCTAATATCTGCGAGAGTTATGCTAAGATAATTCATCTGATTTTGTTTAAAACATAAATCGTTGATTAGGCTACTCGTAATGGTAGGGCCGTGGTCTTGGACGACCGTCCATTTGGACGCATCCCCCTTTTACTTTTACATGGGGCTGGCCGCGGTCTTGGTTAGGGTATGTTTTTGCATAATTCGGCCGTTTGTTCGACCGAGTGCTTTTCATTTGTTAGTGCATGAGTGTGTGTTTTTATATAATTTTTTGGGATTATTTTTGTGTTAAGTGTGATGTGTTTTTTTTGTGTGTTTTTATATAATTTTTTGGGATTATTTTTGTGTTAAGTGTGATGTGTTTTTTTGCTGTGATCATGGTAGACTTATTGCGAGTATCTGATCATGTATTTAATTTTAAAGAAATAAAGTTTAGTTGACGCTGAGTTGGCATGATTAACACAAGTACTACGGGTCTTACTTTCTGGTTAACTAATTTTGGGAAGAGTAAAGATTCACTAAAGTTCCCTCACGAGATAAAGAAAACCGGATCACGTAGTAGATCTCTTACTTTAAATTATCCTTGCGAGAATAGGCAAAATACTAACAACAACAGACCAATCATTAATGTTTTCAACTACATTTGTAACTTGCAAATTGAATGAACATATCCAACATTGAAGCCAAGGTTGACTGCTACCAAGTTGCAACATGTGTTAGGGTTAACTACACACCGACATTCACATTCTTTCTAATTTTTCTCTAAGAATTTCAAAGCAATGATGAATATCCAAACATTGAAGCCAAGGTCGACTGCTGGCAAGTTGCAACATGTGTTAGCGTTAACTACACACCGACATTCATATTCTTTCTAATTATATATATATACATTTATGAGAAAAATAACGGGCTCGTTATTTTTCGATAATGTTCATTAAAAGAAATAACGGCATCGTTATTATAAAATATTCCAAAAAACCCTCCTAAGTTTTAAATAGAGTAAATTGCATAAATCGTCCTTAAAGTTTGGTCAAATTGCATGTTTTGTCCCAAATGTTACGAAAGTGCAAGCATCGTCCCTGTGGGAAAACATATGGTGCAAGTATCGTCCTACTATTCAAGTGAGGGAAACTTTAGGAAACCTTGGTGAACAGAAATATTAACCTTATGAGTTAGGGTTAACTACACACCGATTCCACATTCTTTCTTTAATTTTTCTCTAAAATTTCATATTTCGCTTAATTGGAATTAGGTTAAAAGATTGAGCTAAAAAAAAACATTTTCCAGTATTGTTTTGAAAAAAAAATTAAAAACAAAGCAAAGTACTAAAAAAGTTTAATGCTCATTAACACATCTAAGAGCTAAAAAACAATAATTAGTTGATCTACTTAAACAAATTTTATAAAAAAGATGGTAAATGTCATGTTTGTTAGCATCTTTAAATACTTCTGCTTGTCTTTTTGGATGCATAAAAGAAACAAGTTAACTTTTCAGTAGATGGATTAATTTTATAATAATATGATTATATATTCTTGGACGCTAGGGTTGTAAACTCGCAAGTGACTCGGGATTGACTTGTAAACTACTCGAAATCGACTCGATGTAAACGAGTCAAGCTCGAGTATATTTTCGAATCGAGCTCGAGTTCGAGCTGCTCGGGTATATTTTCGAGTCGAGTTCGAGCTCAAGCTTGGCGATACTCGACTCGACTCGTTTACACCACTATTAGACGCCTTCTAAAAATAGTTTTTTTTATATTATATATTCAGTATTGAATCAGTCTGTTATCTAACAGAATTACCAATTACCTAACACTTTGAAAGGAACTTTAGAATGTTTTAAGTTGTTATAATAATAAATATGTAAGCATGTTTCCGCAATTTCTGTGAAGATAGTTTCATCAACATGTGATTATACATATTTTTATATGTTTTCCGTTTACCTTTCATCACTATGTAAATTTTATTTCTAATAAAACTACTAGTATCTGTTTTCAAGTTAAGGGTTTTCGCAAGGATTAGTTTTACACGATATGATTTTCTATGACAATGTCATACCTAGACCTCAATTTCGTAATATTTAGTTATTACAAAACATCGCAAGAACTTACGGTACAAGTTATATGTCGAATATTTGTATCCGATCTACCAAACACGTAGGTTCTCATCAAATGTGCAATCTATTGTACGATCACTATTCACTGTCTCATACTCCGTAAGGACCGTAATTATTCAAAGTTAGATCCATGTCACAGTAAAATCTATATCCTTATACGGAGTAATAAACATCTACGAACAAAATTTAAGTAACATCTCACCAAACCTTTCTGCCGATATTTAAAAGAGTTTGGGGCCTTTCCACGAAAATAGTAAAGTCTTGCAGCAGTCAAAGAAGACTATTGGCAAACTTTGGAATGTTTCTTAGATAAATTATATGTATTATAAGAAACCATGAAAATTCTAACCCCAAAAATGTTTCAAACCTGTAAATTATGACTTTTGCAAATAGCTCATACTTTTAGTCATCAAAGATCAACAAAATTTCCATATAAATAGGACCACCATATTTCTCATAACTTCACAAACTACACAACTCAAAATCTTAAGACATGGCTTACTTTTCAAGATTTGTTGTGCTTTTAATGTTACTAGCATCACTATCTAGTTATTGTTCATCAAATCCAATTCAAGATAGTTTTCATCAATGTCTTTCTATGGATACAAGCTCTTTAAGTCAACTGCCCAACCTATTTGTGACCCCAAACAATGCTAACTTCACTCCCCTTTTAAACTCGACCGCCCAAAATCTACGTTGCATCGCCTCATATGCCGCAAAGCCCGAGCTTATTTTCACCCCCTTGCATGAAACACATATCCAAACCGCGGTTATTTGTGCTAAAAAGCTTGGGATTCAGCTTAGGTTTAGGAGTGGAGGCCATGATTATGAAGGGTTGTCATATACATCCGTTATGGACCCTCCTTATGTCGTTGTTGATCTAGCTAAACTGCGTGGCATTGATGTCAATATTGAGGATAATTCTGTGTGGGTTCAAGCTGGTGCAACTATTGGTGAGCTTTACTATCGAGTTGCCGAGAAAAGCAAGACTCATGGTGTCCCGGCCGGGCTATGCACTAGCCTTGGCGTTGGTGGGCACATAACGGGTGGTGCTTATGGCTCCTTGATGAGGAAATATGGGCTTGCGGCTGATAATGCACTTGATGCAAAGATCATTGATGCAAATGGTCGTATTTTGGACAGAAAAGCTATGGGAGAAGATGTATTTTGGGCTATTCGTGGAGGTGGCGGGGGCAGTTTTGGAGTCCTGGTTTCTTGGAAACTAAAACTCGTACCTGTCCCTGCAACCGTCACGGCATTTAATGTTAGAAAGACATTAGATCAAGGTGCTACAAAGATTCTTTACAAATGGCAACAAGTAGCTCACACACTTGATGAAGACCTTTTCATTAGGGTCTTGATACAAACCTCACAAGTACCAAATACAACTCAACGAACCGTAAGCACAACATACAACGCGCTTTTTCTTGGAGATGTAGGAAGACTACAAGAAATCATGGAAAAGAGTTTCCCTGAACTAGGTCTCACAAAAGAAGATTGCTTTGAAATGAGTTGGTTAGAGTCTGTCTTGTTCATTGCCGGATACCCAAGGACCGTCCCAACCGACGTTCTACTAGCTGGAAAACCGGCTTTTTTGAACTATTTCAAAGCAAAATCAGATTTCGTCGTAAAGCCAATTCCAGAAAATGGTCTAGAAGGAATTTGGGAAAGATTTTTGGAAGAAGAAAGCCCATTGATGATATGGAATCCATATGGAGGAATGATGGCTAAAATCCCTGAATCATCGATTCCATTCCCTCATAGGAATGCTATTTTCAAGATTCAATATGTGAGCAGTTGGATGAGCCCCGAAAAAGAAGCCATGGACAAGCATGTTGATTGGATCAGGAAGCTATACAACTACATGACTCAATATGTTTCAATGTTTCCAAGACAAGCTTATGTGAATTATAGGGATCTTGATCTTGGAATGAATGACAAAAATGGTGATGACACAAGCTTTGTTAAGGCAAGTTCTTTCGGCACAAGGTACTTCAAGGATAACTTCAATAGGTTAGTGAAGATCAAAACCGAGTTCGATCCTGATAACTTCTTCAGGCATGAACAAAGTATCCCAGTTTTACCTTTAAAAGGCAAAACTCAAAGATTCAAACATCCAAAATGGTGGAAGGTTAAAAAGGGCCATAAGAAAATCCATTATTAGGACAAATTCTTATTTATATGTTATTTTTATTTTATTTCGTGGGTATGTGACAAAGTAGCATGCGAAGAATGGCCCGATGGGCGTATAATTTAACTGAACTTTGTTAAAATAACGATGATATATTGATGATTTTCTGAATGAACTTATCTAATGATTGATTACATGTTTCAAATAGCAATTAGAAGTATCACAGTGATGCAGGATGCGTAATCGAATTTTGTTGACCCTAATTTAAGGTTGATAAACGAGGATAAAACCTCCGGAGGTTAAAACCTTAATAAAAAATAAAAATCTAAACACAATTTTATTAATAATCAAGAATCAAAAGATTAATAGTTAGAAAACCTAAGCTCTGTAAATTACAAAACTAAATATAAATAAACCTTTAATTAAAAAAAACGTCCTAGTTGGTAAAACTAAAAACTGCATTCGTAGACTACGACGTAACAAGAAAAAACTTGTTTACGGCGTATCAACATGAAATCTGAAACTAATCCCTATTCGAGAGCTCTACGATATAACAAAGTTCAAAGTGTTACGTCGTAGCGCAAAATAAATTTCGACAATTTGCAATATGAAGCTTCTACGAAACCCTCAAATCGAATTCTAAGGATTACAACTTGCATTAGATTATTCAAAGTATGGTTAATCCCGTGGTTGCTATTAAGTGCTTAATATGATGGAAGGAGTAGTAATGGAAATCATTGCATTTGTAGAATGAAAAGATATCACATATGACCAAATGTCAAATAATGATCACTAA
>BQNB010088220.1:0-27714 GCA_026074375.1 Tanacetum coccineum | reverse complement strand
TGTACATACATATCAACTATAACAACAATCACAACAACATCAAGTAGTAACCAAAAGATAGCCATTTTCATCATTCATCTCCAAAAGAGTTAATACATAATTGCATTGTTTCACAAAATTATACAAATCATTACAACCAATAGCATCAAGTCTACTAACTGAAGATGCAGTTTAGTGATTACAAAATAAAAGATACTACTAATGAAACTGAACTACTAAGAGTCACAAAGGGATCCTCGCAGCTCAGGTGATGGAACACCAGTAGTAGCAGAACCATATGGATCATCAGGGTCAAGGTGAGCAACTAGAACAGTGGTGGTATCACGAGGTCTCTCTTGATAATGCATGTGTCATGGCAAATACTCCTTAACCTAGACAGACTAATGCCTCAGGTGATAGTGATCACACGAGACTCTTGCAAGATCATTACGAGTAGACTCTAACACCATCTTCAACTTCTTGTTTTCTTTTCGAACATCATCTTCCTGCAACTCTTCAACCTGTTTCCTGAGTTCAGTAACCATCTGCTGCATCTGGTTGCGACGTTGAATCTCGTCTCTTAATGTCAAATCTAGTCCCGTAAAAAATCATAGTCAAATTCCTTCATACCTCGATCTACATTAGCAAGCCTCTTCAGATTTAGCCCGATCTTTCATCCGCTGGGTAAGACTCTTAACTTTATTGTGAAGAGCGTTGACATCCTTTCCCAAAGGACCAGGTGCAAAAACCTTATGATGGTTTACAACAAAAGCATCAGAGGATGATCCCTCCCCAACATAGAAATTACCTGAGAATCTATGAATTGGGGGTAGCAATTGAAGAGTTAAGCGACTAGTAGGAACAATCACATCCTCGGGCTCAGAGTCTAAACCAGGTGGTGGGTTAAGTGGATCCACCTCCTCATAAGGATGAATAATCTCAGGACCATCCATCGCCTCATCACCATCCATGTCCATCTCGTCTTCGAACTCCTCTTCTTCTTGAGGTTCTTTTTCCTCTTCCTTAAACTCTTCCATCTCTTCTTCATCTTCAAGAGGACGGTTTAGCATTGGAGGTGCTAGCTCAAACTCAGGTAAGTCGTCGGCGTGATTAGGGGGAAGTGGGTGTGCAATGATGATCTGAAAACCACATGAAAATAATAGATAAGAATTATTATTATCACAAATAATAATTTATATACGCACACGAGAAAATGACGATGTTTTAGGAATGAGCATGACGATCGATAAATAGTCCAAATATGCACGATAATATTCATTACACATATATACTCCCTCCGTCCCATAATTATAGTCCATTGAAAAAAACACGTAGTTTAAGAAAAACATCATCATTACAGCTTTCTCTCTCTTACTTTTTGCACAATGACAACTTTACCCTTAACCAATTAATTTCTAACTTCTTTAAAGTTTGTAATAATAACATTAAGTGAGGGTAATATAGTAAACTTAATATAAATTCCCTATTTATTTTAAAAAATGAACAATTAATTTGGGACAAACAAAAAAGGAAACCTGGACTATAATTAATGGACATATGAATTACAGTTTATGCAATTAAAGGAAACCTGGACTATAATTAATGGACAGAGGGAGTATATATATATATCAAATACATATAATAATATTTATTATATGTATACGCAATAGTAATGCACCCAGAATGTGCAACGATTCTCAAATAGGAAACAATATCCATGAATAACAAAAGGGCCACGAGGAGTCTTAGCGTGCGTAAAAAGAGTTATAATTTAGGTTTTTGAAAATGACCTAGTTCTCTATAACTTGTAGCTCTTGATACCAATCTTTAACACCCCCAAATTTAAAACGGGACGCAGCAGAACATATATCATGGGTGTTAAATCATAGCACAATTACACAAGAATATAAAAAACGACTCGAAAAGAGACGTTTCAAAACATTGTTCCATTCAAATGAAAATCAAAGTTATTAGAAATTGTGTGTTAAAAATCGCTTGTTTTAAACCCTAAAAAACTCTCTCTCCATCTTGGCGATTTCCGGCCACCATCACAACCAAATCCAATCCGTTCTAATATGCCTATTATTCCATACGTGCCTTCCTTTAATCTTCTTTCTTAAGATTATTGGATCTACGTATTTAGGGATCGATTGGTTTATGTTGTATGGTTGGTTTTCATTGATTTACTTTTCAAAATCTGCTATATAAGATCCTTGTTGCGCATGAGTTTTTAAAACCCTAATTCCTTTATCTAGTCAATTTATATGTTTCTTTGATGATTACTTCTGATATCTGCTTATTGGAGGTAATCATTGAAGTTTTTATGAATCGTTTTTCCTAGGGTTTTATTATGGAATATCAAGTCATGATCTATCCTATCTAGGTTTTTTGTCTATTGTGCTGCTTGGATATCACGATTGTTCTTTCAAAGATTTATCTATTGGTTGTATTTAATTGGTGGTTGATTGCCAGATTTATAACGACGAACTTAACCCTAATCTCTTAGGGTTTGGTATATTCTTGACGGCTAAATAAACCCTAATTTTTAGGGTTTTATCTTCTTTAATCAGGTAAGTGGTTCTGATTATCATGGTACGTGGGTAAAGAGAGATGGAAGCTTAAGTTTGTTAGGGTTTACAATATTATATTCTTGTATTGTTCGAAAACCCTAGAAGTTGTTGTATCAGATTTGTTCTGCGTTGGGCTACATTCCTATCAAGGTTATTGTTATTCAACTTTTCTTGGATAATTATAATAGTTGCTGCATTGGATCGGGGTCTGTTTTGGGGCTGATTCGAATCTTGAAGATTGTTAAGGTTTTCATTGGTTGAAACCCTAATACGAGTTAAGGTCTAGTGATATCATGGAGATTCTGAATCCTCCTTGGAAGTTAGGGTGCACGCTGTAATGTGGAGTTTCTACGCACACGGTTATTAGCTTTTCGAAGATTGGTCAACATGTGAAATCTACTGCTGCGTTTGGTATCTGGGTGTTCGTCAAATGTGGTAGCATGAAGACGATTGGAAGTTCTATGTTAGACATGAGGCTCAAGTGTTGATTATTGGAGCAAATGTTGGTTTTTGATCAATATGTTATCCGCATACATAGTTTGTAGTAGGAAGTATGTTATTTTACTTTCTTTTGTTAGTCATAAGATTAGCGCGTCTTTCTTATGTAGGGCGTGGTTAGTAGCACTTAGTTGCTTGTTAGTGTCCATTTTTTAGACTGTGATAAGGGATTCACTCTTATCCTTTTGTACTTCAACACTTTTTGGTGTAATACATTTACTAGGGAAACCCTTTACCCAAAAAAAGTTATTAGAAATTCGTCCCACAAGATCGTCACCAACAATTCCACAACACGTATTAAAGACATTTGAACAAAAGGTTTAATATAATAGAACATAAAACAAGTTTCTTGAAAACTTTAGCGCCAACTCCTCGACAACAGCAATACATCACCCTTGGTTACCTGAGATAAAACATGATAAAAACATCAACAATAATGTTGAGTGAATCCATAAAGTTTATAAGAATAAAAGTAGAACACTAATATATATATCATCGAGTAACTTATTGTGCACACAAGCTATTAGTTACTAATGCATTGAGCTCATGACATCAAAACGTTAACATCACATATAAATATGTGTCCACAATTTGCCCATACACTAGGTATTATTGCCTCATACCTACAATCCACTCAATACAAAACGTCCGTTTGACAGGGTGTTCTCGTAATGGATCCATACCCCGGACGGGGTTGTCAAGCCCAATAGATCTATTTAATGTACAAGTGCTTACCCTAGAAGGTAATTAAAGGTTCATGATATTAGGGTCTTTGGCAATAGCTACTCATGCAATTAGTCAGGAAATCGGGTCCAGCATACCATAAAATCACTTATGTTTAATTTTTAAAACTAGCATGTATCTCCCTCGCGAGGTTTATTAAAACAATTAAACATTTAAAGGCGAAGCTATGAACTTACCAAAAGCAAGATGGGATCAGAAAGCAAGTGGATCGACGGGTGAGCGAAACCTCTAAGTACCACCTAAAAGATATGGTGCAACTTAGAATAATAAAGTATAAACCAATACGTAAAGAAATTAATATAAGTGTCATGAAGTGTGTGTCCAAAAATAAGTATGGCGTTGCACTAGGATTTTCAAAGTAATTTTACTCAAAACTCAATGTCTAACCTGAACTTATAGGTATTAAGACATGTATTTAGTTTTACCCCATAACTCCTATTTTATCAAAGTTAACATATATGTTTTCAATTTCAAGTTAATACACAAATTTCCAATTTCAGAAATTATACCAACTTCCCGAACCTTTAGTTCCTAATCCGTAACTGATAAAAAAACAAGGCTTTCACCTACTAAAATCATCTTAAGTCTATTTTCTAAAAACTCAGGCCTCATGTTTTAAAAAGTTTTAAAACCATGTGAAAAGACTAATTTACCCCTGGTCATCCAAAATAGAATATTTCTAGATTTTTAACCCTTTACGAAAACGGACATAAATCATAATCTGTGATAGCTATTAAGGTAAGGCTAATTGGAGGTGTTAGGTCTATGTGTCCTTTATAGATATCAACATTTTAATCCAATATGTTAATGTAAAAATATGGAGTTCTACACATTTTCCTAAAAGTGGTCTAGATTTGCTTATTTTTAGTAATTCGGCCATATCTCACTCATCCGGAGGAGATACGGCTCTATCCAATTCACCATGTCTATATAATCTCCTAGGCATCACAAGACAAAAAATATTTCGTATTATGTCCATCAAGCTACTGACCTAAAACAGTCCCTAAATCCACCTTACCAAAACCTAGTCTAACAAGTTTGACCTCACAAAAGTCCACACAATGCCATACTTGTTTTTCACACATCTCAATAGCATCAAAACACTATAATTTCCATAATCAAAGCCAAAAATTCATGGCTATAAACTTTACAAGAAAACAAGAATCAAAGTTTTAATACTTACAACAAGAAGAGAAACTAGTAAAAACCAAACACTACCCCTTCCTTATTTCTCCTTATTTTGAATCAACAATACACCAATAAAACCCAACCCAAACTAATAATCTCAGCCCTTAGATACCATTTTACCCAAGACAACAACTCTTTATAACCCTATAATAATCTTGCAACACTTTCAACAAAATCAACCCAAACTATCAACAAAACCAACAACGAAAATCTACACATAAACCACCAACCTTCAACTACAACAACTCCATTTCTTGATATACTAACCCTTCACAATATCACTTTAAATCAGCCCCTAAAGTTCAAGAAAATATGATTTTGATGGTGTTTAAATATTAGGAGGATAGTATCAATAATGGTGCTTAAACTAGAGTAAGAATTTTAGCTAGGAAATTTGTAGTATAGTGGTGATGGTGGTCGTTATTTGGACGGCAAATGGAAGAGGTAGGAACAAGGGTGGAGTTTTTAATGTTAGTTATGAGAAGTGAAGTAGTGGGTACATTTGTTTTGTTAAGTGAGCTCATGCAAGGGATGCACAAACATGGAACAAGTGTACCAAACAAGCTCGCAAACTGAAACGGAAGTTAGTACTGCTGTTGTGCTCTCAACAGTTAAAACTGTTGGCAGTCGCGACCCCCTCCCTTTAGCCTTATTTTTTATCACCATAGCGACTCTACACGAAAGTATAAAGATAAAATGTAGTAGACCTAGCTAGTTTACAAAAGTATTTTTAGTTTGTCATAAGGTTAAGTAACGAACTCGCAAATAGGACTAAAAGTTAGTATTGCTGCCATGTTTTTTTTAAACCAAAGTTATATGTGGGCTGAGCATGTCGAACACTTACTTTGGCCTCGTTTTTTTGTCACTATAACGACTTCGAATTGCAAAACCTATAAAAGATGAATTGTTGTACTCCTGGCTATTTTCAAAAAGTATTTTTGGTATGTTATTATTACGAGTAATGAAATTTTTAATCCGTGATCAAATCAGACGAACGTCATCTGAAAAAATACTTAAACCAAAAAAAATATTGTTTTTTCTACTTAAGCTAGTCGTGGACCATGTATTAGGCTACGGTTTTTAACCTATAAACGAATTTTTAGACACAAAACTTAAACTAACGGACGTCTATAGACGACATGACATAGTTTCCAAAACATCTTTTTGTTTATAATTTCATTAAGTAACGAGTCTAGAATTTGATTTCAAAACTCCGCGTTTGTTCCCCAAATTTTATAAATAAAACTTAAATTTTTTTTTTAAACTCATATTGTTATAACTTCGATCATTTGTTTAACACGTTTAGAGACCAAACCAAGTGTCAACTGAAGTAACTAGAATAGTACTTACGACCCGATACGTTTGGCCAATTTTCATGAATAACCACATTTTAAACAAGTAATACTTTCTCAACTCTAGCACAATACTAAGGACAAGATTGCATGCATTGTAGTATATTACATGATTAGTAATATGCGTATTAATCATTTAAGTAGCGATTGGTGTGCATTGTTTTCGCGTGCATCATTTACCTTGCTCGCTTCATATTTGTTGCTACCTCATTATATCATTAAAGGTGAGTTTATAGTCCCCATCTTACACTTTTAATCATTTATCAAATCTCGGGGATGAGATCATGTTTGTTTTTACAAAATGGATGCAAGTACATTTTAAGTCAAAATATTATGAGATTTTCCTAAAGTGCTATAAACCCACTATGCCCATCATCATGAACTATTAATTACTGGATTGTAAGCGCGAATGATATGAATAGATCTATTTGAGAATTAACATCCCCGTTCGGGCAAGTAGCACTTGCTAGTTTACCGGTTGGCTGGAAACGACGAATGGATACCATTTCGGACTCATAGATGTTGCGGGTTGAACATCTACATTGGGCACCATCATTTATATGTATTTGATATACATACATTGTTTAGCTTCAGTGTCATGAGCTTAGTGCATATCGTAAATACATTTTTTGTTAATATTGTGATTCGTTGTTTTATTACAGGGAAATCTTGCTATCTACTTCTTAAATTTATTATACCTATAAATTCACCAACATTATTGTTGACAGTTTTAAGCATGTTTTCTCAGGTCAATAAGTTTGCAAGTCATTTTTTTTGGGTACATTGAGCCTCATGGTCGTCTTCTTTTGAAGTCATATTCACTATAATGTTTTGCGTGCATACATTTTGGGATATTGTTTATGTAGTGAATATTTACTTTTCAAGTTGGAACAATTTATGCCTATAAGGGATTTAGTAACAAAACCATAGATGAAAATCTAAGGTATTCCGTTTTTTAAACTCGATCTCTTTTAGGAGGTCGTTCTTATATCTTGTGCTATTGATCTATAAAGTAATACCCCGAACATCATATTCTGCTGTGACCCATTTTGGGGGTGTTAACTTACCCCTAGGATGGTAATTAAAGTTCATTGATATTAGGGTCACTTGGCAATAAGTCTTCATGCCAATTAGTCGAAATTAGGGTCCGACATAACATAAATTCACTTGTGTTTAATTTTTAAAAACTAGCATGTATCTCCCTTGCGGGGTTTATTACAAACAATTTAACATTTAAGGAGAGGCAATTGAACTCACGAAGCAAGATGAGATCAGAAAGCAATGCCGGATCGATTGTTGAGTTGAAACCTCTAAGTACCACTAAAATATATGGTTGCGACTTAGAATAATAAAAGTATAAACCCCAATACGTAAGAAGAAATTAGTATAAAGGTTCATGATTGTCGTTTATGTCTGTGTCCTAAAATAAGTTTATGGACGTTGCACCTAGGATTTTCAAAGTAATTTTACAAAAATTAATTTTAGCCTGTACTTTATAGGTATTAAGGGTCATGTATTTAGTTTACCTTATAAACTCCTATTTTTTCAAAGTTAACATCTACGTTTTCAATTACAAGTCAATGAACCACCAATTTCTAATTTCTAAAATATCTTATACCAACTTCCCAACCTCTAGTCCTAAATCCTTTTGGTTGTGTGTTCTTGAGTTGACTCTGTTTGGAGTGTCCATGGTTAATTTATTCTTTTTTGAGTTTTTTTTTCTTTGGCATTTGACGTTTTGTAGTGTTAGTATTGATTGTGATTTTTTTGTGAGTTTTTTTCATGTTGGGAGTGATGAGGTTGAGTTTTTCTCTTTTGAGTGAGTGAAGTAATGATGAGTGATTTTTGAGTTTTTTTTTTTTGAGAATTGAGTTTTTGTGGGTGTCAGACTTGAGATGGATTGAGTGAGTTTGAGTTTGAGGTTTTGATTTTGTGTTAGTGATATGAAACTGTGAGGTATTGATCATTCTGAGTCTGTTCTTGCTTTCTTTTGACTTACTTCATAATTTTTGAGTGGTTTTTGGTAGTATTGTGAGTGACACTTTTTGTCGTTTCTTTTTGAGTGTTTCTTGACTTTTTTGAGATTTTCGGAGTTCTTTTTTTGAAGGATGTTTTTTGAGTGATTGTTAGATCATGTTGAGTGTTGAGTATTTTTGTTTTGAGCCTATTTGTTCTTGGTGTATGCTTGATTCTTAGAGTTTGTGAATTAGTCTTGAGCTGTGATTATGAGGGCTTGAGTGGAGTTGCTCCTCTTGACGAGTGTTTTCTTTTTGAGTATGTTTTTTTGTAGTTTTTGAGTGATTGTGTTTGTTTGAGCCGTGAGTTTTTAATGGTTAGGATATTTGAGTTCATGACTTTTGATGATTGTGAGCTTACATTTGGTCTTTTTTGTTTTCTTGGTTTTGATGAGTATTGATATGTGCTGAGTAGCTTTTTGAGTACATGAGTCTTATTGGTTCATGAAATGATGTTTGAATGCTTTTGTTGAGTGTTCCTGGATTTCTTTTAGTGTTTGACGTGTGTTTTTCTTCTATGTTAATGAGATGAGTGATATGTTCTTTGAGCATTGATCTTGTGATGTTGACTTTATTGATGTATAAGAGTGCTCATTTTACATCATCTTGGTTTGATGTGTTATGAGTGTGGTTCTGACTTTGCTTGGTTGAGTTTTCTTTTGTTGTCTTGATGATTACTATTTTTGTTGGTTGAGTTTTGTGTTTGAGTGTGTTTGATTTGGATGAGATCGTTTTGGTGTTTTTTTCCTCTTTGAGATATCTTGAGTGGCAGTGTGTGTGCTTGATAGATTGTGTTTTTTGAGTGAGTTTGAAGTTTTTGTGATCCCTTTGATTTGAGGAATTTTCTGAGTTTGTCTTTAAGATTTTGTTGTTTTAGTGAAGTTGGTCGTTTGTTTGTGTTGTGATTGAGTTTTGTTTTGAGTTTGTGTTTCTTGAGTGATGCCTTTATTTTTTTTTGTAGTGGTTGATCTCTTTTCTCGTTGAGGGTATTTCTTTTTTTTTTCTTGTGTTTTGTTTTGTTTCTGTATTAGTGTTTTTTGTTCCTTGTTTGGTTTTGTGAGTGTTTCTTATGAGTGTTGGTGCTGAGTGATAAAAGAGTTATTTTGTGTTGGTGGTGTGCTGAGCTTGAGGTGTATGGGTGAGTGTTTGATGTATGATCAGTTTTGGGGGTCGATGATTGAGTTTGAGTGGACGTTTTGAGTAGTGTAGTGGTCTGAGTTAGACGAGTGTTGGAGTGTTCTTAGGCCTATTATGGTTTCGAGTGAAGTGGTGTGGTGAGTTATTGTGTTGGGAGTTGAGTTAATGATTTATTTTTTTTTGGTTGTGAGTGTTTTTGAGTGTGTTTATGAGGATTTCTGATAGTTTTTGAGTGTTTTGGTTGATGTCGAGTTATGTTTGAGACCCTGTCTTATGGATTTTGAGTGTGTTATGAGACTTTTTTTGACAGTGATAGTACTTAGGAGTTGAGTGTTTGATTTTATGGGTATTTAAATATGGGATGAGGTGTGATTGGTGAATATTATTTTGCGTTATTTTTTGATGTGTTGTGATTTGGTCTTTGATGTGATTATTGAATCTCTTTTTTGCGTTTTGTTTTGACTTTGAGTGATTTCGAGTTATGAGTGAGTTTTATTTTTTTTTTTATGTGATGGTTTTATTAGTTGTTTGAGTGTATGAGTTTGCACTTTTGTTTGAGTGTTTTGAGTATTGAGTGTTTGAGTCTGTGAGTTTGATTGGTTTTGTTGATTTTGAGTTCGTTTGAGTTTTTGATTTGTTCTGGTTTTGGTTGTGAGTGGAGTTTTTTGACGTTGAGTTTGCTTTTGTATTGATGTGTGATTCTTACTTTGTTTTCTGTAATTTAATTTGTGATTTATATTGGGGTGAGTGGATCATGGTTGGTGTGTTGTGTGTTCATGTGAGTTTAGGTGAGTGATTGGTTTGATATTGCTATATGATCGTTGATGGAGAGATGAGTCTTTTTTTTTGGGTATTTTATGGTGTTGCCTTTGTGATTTTTAGGAGTGGTGATTTTGGTTTTTTTGAGTGTTCTTTTTTTTTGACTTTGCTTATTTTGAGTGTTTAGCTTCTGTTGATTTTTTGTTTGTTTTTTGATTTTTGATTGAATTGTTTTATTGTGTCTTTTGTATGATTGATTTTATGGTCTTCATTCGTTTTTTGCTTTGAGTGTTGTGAGTTTGTCATTCTTTCTTTGAATTTTGTGTTACGTGAGTGTGAGTTCTTTTGGTTTTTTTTGTTTTTGAGATTGAGTGTTTTGATGTGATTTTGTTTTGCGTGTTTGAAGGTATTGTTGTGCTCTTGAGGTTAGGTCTTTGGGTATCTGAGTTTGATGTATTTATTTTTTTTATGGGATAATTTTGAGTTTGATTGTTGTGGGTTTGAGTTGATTTTTTTGGTGTGTAGTTTGTGTTTTGGAGTGATTTTTTTTTTGAGTTTTTCGAGTTTGTGAGATTGATGTTGTTGATTGAGGTGAGATGATTTGTGTCTATTTTTTTTTTTTTTTCTGATGAGATATGATATTGTTGTTTGTATATCTTTGGTGTGTTTTTTGAGTCTGTGTGATTTCTGAGTCTTTGACGTGAGTTATTTATTGAGTTGTTTTTTAGATTGTTGTGAGTTGTGATTCTTCGATGTCTGTAGTTCGGTTTTTGGGAGTTTGTTGAGTGGCTGATTGTGACTAGTGAGTGTTGGATTTGAGTAATTTTGATTTTAGGGCTTGAGTGTCTTTTCATTTCGAGTTTGATGGTTTATTTTTGAGTCTGATGTTGGGTGGATTGTTCGATGCTTATTGTTTTTTTTTTGATTTTGTTTGACGGGGCTGATGATCTGAGATTCATGAATATTATTTTCTCTTTGCGGAAGATGGCTTGGACGTTTGGTGTCTTTGAGTGATTTCTTCTGTTTGTTATTTTGTTGAGTTCTTCTCTCTTCTGTTTTAGAGTGTCTTTTGTTGTTAATGTTAGAGTTTAGTTTGTTTTTTGAGAACGGTGGTTTTTTATGGGAATGTGGATTTCATTGAGGTGTGGTGAGTTTGAGCCTGTTGTTTGTTGGGGAGTACTGAATTCTTGAAGGCTTATTGACGTGAGTTGTTGTTAGGAGTGATTTTGAGTGTGTCTCTTGTTGTGGAGTGTTTCTTTTAGTTTGAGTTTCTGAGTAATCTGGTTTGAGCTTGATGCTGTTTCTTTTTTGGTATTATTGAGTGGAGCTGCCGGAGGGAACTTTTTGTCTGTTGTGGGATCTTTTAGGGTGGAGCTGTGATGTCGTTCGGATGTTAGAGAGTCGGTGGAGTTGCCGCTTTTGAAGGGTATTTGTGGATGAGTTGAGGTTCTATGAGCTTTGGAGTTGGATGAGTTTGCGTTTTTGTTGAGTAATCTGTTTGTGAGTTATTTGGGAGTGATAAAAATTACATCAGGCTTGCACCTACTAAAAGAATTTTGAGTCTATTTTCTAAAATTTCAGGCCTCATGTTTTAAAAAGTTTTAAAACCATGTGAAAAGACTAATTTACCCTTGGTCATCAAAAACAGAATATTTCTAGATTTTTGACCCCTTACGAAAACAGACATAAATCATAATCTATGATAGCTATTAAGGTGAGGCCAATTGGAGGTGTTAGGTCTATGTGTCCTTTACAGATATCAACATTTTAATCCAATATGTTAATGTAAAAATATTGAGTTCTACTCATGTTTCTAAAAGTGGTCCAGATTTGCCTATTTTTAGTAATTTAGCCATATCTCACTCATCCGGAGGAGATATGTTAGGATTTATGTTTTCCAAACTTAGTACCGAGAGTACAAATAGTTAGTACTGATAGTTATAGTTAGTACCGACAGTACAAAGTGTAAGTACTGATCGAATAGTTAGTATTGTTAGTAGAACTAGTTAGTACGTGTAGAGGATATGTATGAGATATCTCGTAGGAAAGATATGTATGCGATTTGTAAAGTTGTTTAGGGGTTTATCCTTAGTTATAAAGGATACCTCCTTAGCATAGTTAGAAACACGACCTCAAGATATTCATAGAAATTTCATATCTCAAATAGTTAGTTATCTGTAATCATTTCAAAGCAGTTAATAGGAAGTTGTTATTTAGTTCTAATTGTTTTTTTTAAGTACTTGTGTTAAGATTCGCATTAACACATAGTATTCATAATCAGTTTTTCTGTATAGTCGATTGTATTTATACATCTTGGCTATCCTCCTTAATAGGCTGCAGGAGATCCATTCAGTTTTAGGGACTCACAAGTGGGTATCAGAGCTAGTGAAGGAGATCTTGAATAGAAGAAAATCTAAATCCAGCTATTAAACCTTCTTCTTCAAAACTAACATGTCTTGCATCATAAGAAGAAATTCACCACCACCACTCCTCTACCTTATCACAAACACACCCAACTCTACTCTCATACAGTATCATCCATAAGCTGCTATTCTCAAAAAAGGGAGAAGGAGATATGATACTATGGCGATTGATAATGGAGCACTATTTGGCCATCAAGACTATCCTCTGGGAGGTTATACAAAATGAGAAATGGTCCAGTATCAATATACAGATACATCTAGACAAATTAGGTTTTTGTCCTCTAGAACTGCAGAAGAGATTGTAGCCAGAGAAAGAGATGAGAAAGCAAGGACCACCTTGTTATGGCTCTTACCAGAAGATCATCTTGCTATGTTCCATAAGATAAATGATGCCAAAAGAGATGTGGGATGCCATCAGATCTAGAATTTGGTGGAAATTGACTGAATCCAAGAAAATGCAGACGTATATCTGAAGGCAACAGTTTTGAAGGATTCTCATATCAAAATGAAGGCTTTCACCAAAGGTTTATGACAGGTTCCAAAGTCTCCTGAGTCAGTTAGAGATTCATGGAGCAGGTGTATCTACTGAGGATGCAAATCAAAAATTTCTAAGATCTCTACCTTCTGCCTCTGTTCACAAAGTTTTCCTTGTAACGCGGACTTCTTATTGTACATATAACGAAAATTATTATATGACACTCCATTAGATATACTTATCAACGTCAAACTATTCAATTTCATGTACCATCCTCCTTCTACCAAACCAGGGGTAGGAACTCTAAGCTTTGATGATTTGTACATAATCTAGAGACTTTGGAGAGTGATATAAAAGGGTTCTTCTGCATCATCATCCTCTTAGGCCGCAAAATGTAGCTTTTGTCTCTGAGAACACTAGCAGTACTAATGAAGTTAGTACCGCTTATTGTGTTCCTAATCTTTCTGGTCAAAATTCAAAGTATGAACAAACTTCCTCATACTCATTACTTGCTAATCAATCAAGTTGCCCTCAACTGGATCATGAAGACTTGGAACAGATGGTTATGAATATGATCTTGAAGAAAGGATTAAAGTGGCAAGTGGCATGATTCGCAATAAGAATGAAATAAGTTTGTAACAAGAAGACTGGTAGAAAGCTACAAGTTGATGCAAAAGAAGTGTTGGCTTTGATAAAACCAAAGGTTGACTGCATACAATTGCACAAAACAGGCATTTTGTCTAGAGAGTGTAGAATCAAGGGAACTCAAGATAACAGGAGGAGAGATGCATGGAATTCTGGAAACAAGGATGGGAGCAGAACTGTACAGAAGGAGGATTCTAAGGCATTGGTGACAGTTGATGGAGAAGGTGTGGATTGGACAAATCATTCAGAAGATGAAGATTATGCTTTGATGGCTTGCAACAGCTCAGACTCAGACACAGAGGTAATTTCATGTTCAAATAAGTGTAAAGAGTCTTATGCTAATCTTAAAAAACTATATGATGCTCAGAGAGAACAACTAAGTGATGCAAGCATAGAAATAAAGGCATATTCTCAAGGTCTTAAGAAAGTTGAAGCACAGTTAGTTGCTCATCAACAAGGACAACTTTGGTATGAACAAAAGATAAAGTTTATGAAAATAGATTTAGATGATAAAACAGATGTTCTCACATACCATAAGAAATTATTAGCAGAAGCTCAAAAAGAAAAAGAAGATTTAAAGGCTAAAGTAGAAAAATGGCATAATTCTTCTAAGAATCTTAGTAAACTGCTAAATACCCAAATGAGTGCTAATGATAAGTTTGGGCTTGGGTATGGGGATCACAGATATGATGGTATTTTGAGTTATGAAAATGAAGTGTTGCAGAGTGTTTTTATGAATAAAAAGAGTGAGATAGAAAACCAACCTTTGTATGATAGGTTTGTTACAGCAGAGGGAATGCATGTTGTACCCCCACCCATGACAGGAAATTACATGCCTTCAGGACCTGATGTAGAAGTAGATGATTCTAAGTTTACATATGGTCCAAAACAGACTCAACCTAGTGAATCTGAATCACAATCAAGTGAATTTGATACCTGTGAATCTAACATTAGTGCAAAACCATTGAATTAGGTGTCTGAACAGTTGTCCTGGAATCTAATGTAGATGTCCAACCTAGGCTGGTCTGATGCTCCTATCATTGAGGAGTATGAATCAGATAGTGAAGATGAGTGTGTGTCTATACCAACAAAACAACAAGAAACACCTAGTTTTGCTAACCAGCAAGTAAAAACTCCTAGGGAAAATGTTAAGAGTCAGTTCACACATAGTCAAAAACCTAAAGTTGACAAGAAAGATTTGGGGCATGGGTTTACTGTAAGAGCATGTTTTGTATGTGGTAGTCTTAATCATTTAATTAGAGATTGTGATTTCCATGAGAAGAGGATGGCAAGAAAAGCTGAGTTAAACAATGGTTGGAATAATGTGCAAAGAGTGAATAAACAAAACCAATTTGTTCCTTCAGCAGTACTAACTAGAACTGGTATAATTCCAGTTAATACTGCTAGAACTAGCGGTACTAAAAATTTTAGTACTGCTAGGCAAAGTGTTAACAGACAGACAGTACTAACTAGTACTGCCATGAAAGTTAATACTGTTAAAGCCCTTATTGTGAAAGAGTTTAGGACCCGCAAATTTGTTTTTCACTCAAAACTCATGTCCCATCTTCAAGGTCTTTAAAAGACAACTAGTACTAAACAGATTTTTCAAAAAACAAATATGGTTAATACGCTAAGTCATGCATGTTAGTACTGTTGGGGGAAAAAGGGGAAGGAAACTGCTGTTGTTAAAGCCTCAGCAGGTCCTGTAAATTGGGACACATAGATATCATGGTGGATCCAAATAAATATGGTGGATCCAGATCTTAGAAATTGTTATAATTCAAAATCCACTAGGTGTAGCACTCAAGCCCAATAAACAGCTGGGTCCCTATGGAGAATCCCCCAATCTCTTTCTTCTTTAAGGTGTAGGATTAATACCACATAGAGCCTCTAAAGAATAAAGAAATTGTTGATAGTGGATGTTCCAGGCACATAACTGGAAACAAGGCCTACCTTGATGAATTTCAAGATTTTGCATGGTGGCCCTGTTGCTTTTGGAGGTAGTAAAGGGTTATATCATGGTAATAGGTGAAAATTAAAACAGGTTAAGTTAGATTTTGAGGATGTATGCTTGTAAGAACTTCAGCATTTCAATCTTCTTTTCTGTTGTCACAAATGTGTGGACAAACGAACAAGGGTTCTGTTTACTGACTCTGATTGTTTGTTTTGTCTTCTGAGTTTAAGTTACCTGATGAAATCAAGTATTACTTAATAATTCCCTAGACAAAACACATGTTATACAGTTTTATTTAGAGAACATTGTTCCTCAGGATGATTGGCTTGTTTAATTGCAAAGTGCCACAACTGATGAATCTAACAAAATTGGCATAGGAGGTTGGGTTCATCGTTAATTTCAAAAATCTAAACAACTTGTTAAGGGAAACCCTTGTAAGAGGTTTCCTTCTAAGCTTTTTCAAATGATCCCACACTTGTGTTGCTTGGGTTTTAGAAAGGAAAGCAACACAAGGGCATCCTGTAAGGCCAAACAGTAAGCTCTATTGCCTCTCTTTCAACCTTTCTTCATATGGGTTTGTTTTGGACCTACATCTGTAAGGAGTTTGACACCATATGACCTATTGCCTAGTTATCATGATGATTTTAGCAGTTTAGTTGGGTATTTTTCTTCAGAACTAAGGATGAAAACTAGTGAATCTCTTTAGGACTTTATAAGACAGATAGAGAACACCAATTGAATCAAAAAGTTTAAAACATTGATGTGATAATGGTACAGAATTTAAGAACAGGGGCGGTAATTGAATTCTGTGGGTAAAGGGGGATCATGAGGGAACTATAGTAATGCAAGAACTTTCACAACATAAATGGAGTGCTGAGAGAAAGAAACATCACCCTTTGCATTTGAGAATGAATCCTAGGTAGAAGTATATATTCCAAAAACAAAGCATACCCTTGCTATTACGGGCACATTGCATAAGAGTCTGTCGTTATGCTGTATGAAAAAGAAAATCAATTTCAGGTTGGGGTGTGCTGATGATTTAAAATTCCACACTGATGGACAATGTAGCTGATTTTACTTCACCAAGGCATTTGATGTTAGCAGGGTTTCAGGTTGGGTTAGGTTGGAGGAGTGAGTGAGGAGGGTTTTAGTTGTGGATTCAGTTCTTGGTTGTTACTATTGGGTATGCTAAATCCATAAGTGCATTGTTTAAAAGGAGGGCAATATGTTGTGTTGTATAGTTTGTATAAAGAAACAGGTTAACCATAGGTGATGCATTTCTAGAGGTTTGATAGAGTTATAGAGAGTCATTGAGAAGAGGTACTCATGGTACTGAAGCACCCCTGATACCTACATTATTCATTCTTTGGTTGGACAAAGTTAGTACCGACAGTGCAAAGTTAGTACCGTTGGGGAAAGTTTGTACCGCTTTAGAGACGTTAAAGAAAAATACCGCCAAGGGTACAAAGTGTAAATTGAAAGGTTTCTTTTCTTGAATTTAGGTCCTCCCTAACTATTGAAACCCACTCAAATTGCGCAGTTCCTTACGCATTTTCTCTCTAACATACATTCGCACTTACAAGCCCTAATATCTCTAATAACGGACGATCTCTCTTTCAAGTACAATGGTTGTTCTTGATTCATGTCCGAAGCATAACATGGATTGTCGCATACTTGGGAAGTCTGATGGGGAATGCAGAGTTTCACTAGGATTCCTTGATTTTCTCAATGCGAAGTTTAGACATCATGCTCCTCACTGTAAGTCCTCGCTCCTGTTGTTCTACTACATTCGTTAAACAGTTTTTGTCACACCTGAGAATTTCGAATTTAGAATGACGATGTCAATCTTTGACTTTTTGGAGTCTGGCCTCTGATATAAGAACGATCATCTAAAATCCGTTTTCACGACTCGGACTCTAAGCAATTTGATGTGGATGACATTCCCTGACAACTTTTTAGTTTTGCCCGAGACCTGGAATACGAGCCGGAAAAGGGCTAAAACAGCACCGCATACTTATTCGTAACAATATTCAACGCGGGACACCACAAAAATAATTAAATTTGTTTGTAGTGTTATCAGTATTTATTTAATAAAAATATTAAATAAATTATTCATCATTTTAATTAAAAGCGTTTTTTCGAAAAAAGGATATTATCGAGTTGAACTCCATTTTTATTTAGTGGAGCGAAACGGTTACAAAATGAATAACAATTATTTTATAAATGTTATAAAATATTTATGAAATTCATCAAATAAGATATCTATTTTTATCAGAAGCAAAATAATTTTAAAAACAATGGGCAAAGTTTCGAGAATTTGACATCATCCCGTTAAGTCGCCTTTCAAAACGAGTCCGTACGTTTTTATAGAAAACTATACAAAAAAATGTTAACTTTTAACCCCCACTATTATATCTTGCCAAATTCAATATATTTATTTATTAAATCTTATACTTTTTTTTCATGTTCACCATTTATAACTTACACACAAATTTTATATATCTCTCTCACCTCTCCCTTTCTTCCCCAATTTCAGACTGGGCCACCACTTCCACCGCGGCCACCTGCGCACGCCCGCCATAAAAGTTATTCAGGGGGACATATCCGGCCGAAGCCAAAATGGCTCTCGTGGGCACGTATCTACCGATCCCCATATTCAATCGCCTTACGCGCGAGTTTATCTCCCTCCTACAACAAACATAACTCAGCGCCACACGCTATCACCATCGTCATCATCATCATGCTCGTCCCACCACCGCGAGGGTGTGTTTGTTCGGGTTATTATAAACCCGCAAGGAGTGCGTCGGGTTTCGTGGTAACAGTCGGGTCGGGTTGGGTTAACAATAATACAAGGGCGCGTTTGGTTTGTTATAGCGTCTAGGGGTGCGTTTGGTAGGCTGCCAAACAGCCGGGGGAAAAGGCGTGGTTGGTTGGCTGCCACCACAGCCGGGTTGGCTGTTGGGACAGCCGGGTTGGTTGTCGAAACCCGAAGGGTGTGTTTGGTTTGAATATAACAACAAGGGGTCCGTTTGGTGTAGTAGAAAACGAACCAAGGGCGTGTTTGGTTTGGGTGGCAGCAAGAAAGTCACGAGGGGAGGGCGCATCGGGTTGGGTTCACAGCCGCGAGGGTGCGTTTGGCTTGTCTTATAACACCAAGGGGTGTTTGTTTGTTTGTTTGTCCGGGTTGACAGCCGCCACTATGGGTGTGGGTTGGGTTGTCGGGTTTGGTTTATAACACAAAAGGGTGTGTTTGGTTTAGACAGAAACGCACAAGGGTGCGTTTGGCTGTCAAAATAGCACAAGGGTGCGTTTGGCTTAACAGCCACGCACAAGGGTGCGTTTGGCTGTCCATCAGCCGGGGTGCGTCGCGTTTTGAGGTGTGTGTCACCAAAATAAAGTTGGTTTAGTTAACGCGAAAACTATATAAAATTGTATCATTAATCGATTTATATAAAATGTGATGAAAAATATTATAAATTGTGCGGTCTAGTTAAAATATGAAATTAATATTAAAACGGGACTTATATTGATGTATAAGTGTTATTATCACATTTGAGACGATGACTTGGACTAAAATGGATTTAGTGCCTTTATATCGCGGGTAATTTAAAATCAGAAAATAGACATGAGCTTCGGGAATTCGAGAATGTGATATAAGTTGACCCCCTTTAGTTTACAAAAGATAACAAATTATATTTTTACGGACGTTTAGACATAAAACGGGACTTCTAACTCCCAATAACGAAGAAACTGGATCGAAATCGAAATATATACTTTAATAGAAAATAAGTTATTTTTAATATATTAAATCTGACATATCTATTGATTAAACGATTTGAGCACTTTCGAGCCCGTTTCAGCCTTCCGGCGAAACACGAAAGTTGTTCGTAATGACGTTTTTACTTTGCCGCGAGGATTGACTGCTTTAAAAGTGAGATTTGTTTTTTTTTTTTTTATTTTTTTTTTGTATTTTACTGTTTATTATTCATCAATTATTTTTTCATTGTTTTTTATTGTATCTAGTATTTTATTGGCATTTATTTTTTTATTCTTATTTAATTTTTTTTTCTATCTAATTGTTTTTAAATTATTTCTTTTATAGCGGGTCAAATCTAAAGGTCGGTTAATATATTATTTTAATTAATAATTCTAAGATCATTATTCGGTTTAAAAAGGAGGTCTAAAAAATTTTTAATTTTCTCTTTAAAATATTAGAGATAAGTTCTATGGACAGAAAATAGTATATATTATATAATATATCAGGGTTAAGGTTTAAGTTGCGCAACGTGGATTTCTCACTCACATGTATAATATGACTGCATAATATAAAATATGTATGATTTCGTTGGTAACGATATGTACGCATCGTGATCGTATTTAATACGTTGTTTTATAATCGACGACATAATTATAGGTCGTAGTCGAGATCGTTTGCAGATTCAGGTTGTGAATTAAATTGGATGTAATTGATCGTTGTTGTGGACGGTCTTTAATCAAGGTGAGTTATTAGGCATCGCTTTTCAATCTTTTGAATGTTTATAACCGCGGAGGGGTGTTTACATGCTTTTGTCTCCCAAAATCTTATATTTGGTTATCTTATAAAAATGTGATTGTTATAACGGATTTTGTGAGTTTATAGTCCCCATGTTTTACTGGTTTCTAATCTATTTGGGCGTGAGAACATGCTTGTTAGCAAATGCATTTACTGATTCGTATTTCAAATTGGTTTACATACTAATTTGCCATAGTGCGCTATGGGATACATTATTTGACTTCATTTGTGGTCACAAATGCATACTTTACATTGAAAATAATTTCGGATTGCTTAGGTTTGATTGAACTGATAACAATAAAATTACTGCCGGGTGTTCGTTGGATGGGAGACACGGATTAACGGAGTACATTAATTTTACCATTACTGCCGGGGTGTTCTTGGAGGGACACCGGTAACGGGCAGTATATTTTTTTCTTTTTAAATTTAAACGCATTATTTGTATCACTGCCCAAATTAGGGTACATACAAGTCTACGTCACAGCGTCATGAACTGTAAATAACTTGGAGGGTGAGCGCGAATGTTATGAAATAGATCTATTCGGGTGTGGGATGCCTGTTTCGGGTTGAATTTGCGTATCATTTGGTAAGAACATTATTAGATCTACTTCGGGATTGACAACCCCGTTTCGGGTGGACTAGCAATCAACTGGGAACGATGTTATAACATGTCGGATTATATCGTTGGGGACCTTCGGGCTTCCCAACCTGGTTAACGAAATTTTGTATAGTGTGGCACGGAATTTATATAGTGCGGGAAATGTCACGGAAATTATATAGTGACTCAATTGTGTTCATAAAATGTGTTATGCATTCTTTATAAATCTTTGGGATAAGATTGGTACTTTTGGTGACATAAAATGTGTTATGCATTCTTTATAAATTTTGGGTTTTTAACATGGTATGTGATGTACAGGGATTACATTCATATTTGAAAACTATTCTATGAATTCTCACCAACTTTAATGTTGACACTTTTAAGCATGTTTTTCTCAGGTGGATTAGATGCTTGGACTATTTGATGTGCATTGGAGTCTTTACATTCAAGCTTTTCATTGTGATGCAAATTATGGGACAAATGTATTATTAAATTCAGATTTTTATTAAATCAACAAATGTTATTATTCAAACGACACCTAGAGGTCGTTCTCTTGTATCTATTGCTGTGTATTACGAAGTAACACCCCATTTGGTATTCTGCTGCGTTGTATGTGATTTTTGGGGGTGTTACAGTTTTGGACGTCTGCTAAGTCCAAAACAATCAACAATGTTAGGCACATTACTGCCAAAGTCGCTGGCAAGTCTGTGTCTATCTCTGAGGCATCAATAAGAAGTGATCTTCTTTTTGATGATGCTGATGGGATAGACACATTACCTAATCAGGTTATATTTGATTCTATACAGCTAATGGGGTATGAGGGGGATTTAACAGTTTTAACATTTAATAAAGCTTTGTTTTCACCCCAATGGAGGTTTTTATTTCATATAATTAATCATTGTCTTAGTTTCAAAAGTACCTCTTGGGATCAAATTCCTCATAAGACATTAGCCACAGCTAGTCATTTGCTTAACATCTACTAGATGTATAATTTTTTAAATTATTTTAGGATGGTATGATTAGACATTTAGATGCTAAGAAAACGTTTGTTATGTCCCATTTTTATTATCTTTTTAGTAACAACTAGTAATGTGTCTGTACCTTTAGATCATTTTCCTGTAAATACTTTAAATAGAAGGGTTTTTTTCTTTCATGGTTTTAAGAAGGGTAAGGCATTTCTTCCGGAAAGTCGACCCTTTGTTTTGCACTATTTTGGTAAACTACTCAGGATGTGGTGTTACTTAGAAAGACATTGAAGCTACTACCTACAACCCTCTCTCTCCTGCTCCCACTAGGGAAATACCTCATGAGCCACAGATGAGCAATTCCTGATCAAAACTAAGTAAGGTACCTTGAAGCACCAGCCTGAACCTAATCACCAAGACTTTCCCCACTAACTACTATTCCTGATTCTATCCAGAAATACTGGTGAGAATCTTGGAGGTATTCATCCAGTTGATAAATCCCTTTCAGGGAAAATGTAGGGTGAATTGACTCTCAATGTGTATGGATCTTTGTCTCTCTTCTTATGTGCACAGGTTCAGATAAGCCAAGGAAATTACAAGACTGAAGGTTCAGATCACAAAGCTCAAGAAGCAAGCTAAACCTGTCATCAAACACCATACAACATATCTGAAAAGTGTCTCCTTGAAGCAAAGATTCCTAAGAAAGAGCTTCTTAAAGAAACATAGGGGCACCAAAGATGTGTGTATCCAAACAAGGGAGGAAGTCGTTAGTTTGCTAAAGGGTGAAATCTCAGTTCAAAGAGATCCTCTGTTTGATGAAATTCCTGAAGATACAGTTGATCACATGGAAACAGAGAATGCTCAGAATGAAGGGAGGACAAGAGAAATGGTGGATGAAGACAAGGAGATTGATGAGAACATACTTAGTCTGGAAGCACCATGTTTTTTGTATTTTGCTCTTTTTTTTTTTTTTTTTTTTTTTGTACTTAGTATGACAAGGAGGGATTAGTTTAGTACTGACATGGACAAAGTTAGTACTGGCAGACAATTAGTTAGTACTGTAGGATCTAAATGTTAGTACTGAAGGCAAAATAGGAAGGTATCTGATGAACAAGATGAAGGTACGAAGAGCACAATGAAGGTTTGGAAGGCACATATGAAGGTAACTAAAGAGCAAAATTGGAAGGTGCTGATGAAACATTATTGGAAGTTAACTGAAGAGAAAAATGAAGGTAGGAAGAGCAACATTGAGGTACTGAAGAGCAGTTGAAAGTCTGAGGGCATAAGCAAAGGTACTGAGAAGAAATTGTGCTCAAGCCACTCAAATTCCACTCAAACACCACTTCTAAAATATTTGGAGATGATGAAACAATAGCTAAGGTTTCCTAACATGAGGCAAGCCCAAAGCAGTTTCTAGAGAAAGGCGAAAGCGTAGAGTTGAAGGATATTGAAGAAATGATAGACCTATAGGCCTACTCTGCAAGATCACTCTCACATTGAAGCCTTCTTCCAAAGGTTGATCCAAAAAGACATGGAAAGAAGAAAATTGAAGTGGAGGTTGAATCCGAAAAGTGAAAATTGATGGTTACCTGACGCTGAGAAAAAGTTTAACAGCTTGAAAGTGAGAAGAGTATGGTAGGAAAATACAAGAAGAGTGGGAAGTTTGAAGAGGAAAGAAACAGATTAGACTGAAGGAAAAAGCTGCCAATGAAGCTCTTATAAGAAACTTTGATGATATAAAGGCAAGGATTGAGGCAGATAGACTTCTTGCTGAGAAGCTACCAAGAGCAAGAAAGAGAGCAATTTACAATAGAAGAAAGAGCAATGTTCCTTCATGACACCAATTGCGGCTCAAGAAATTTCCTTTGCTCAAAAGAGATCAGAAGCTTATCAGGAACAGACCCAAGCAAGAATCAACTAAGAAATCAATGATGATCCTACTTGAGTAGCTGTAGGAAACTTCAAGCATGCTGAATGAAAACCAAGAAGTTTGAGCAGCGTAAAGGCTTTGTATGAGAAGATTAAGAGGTCAGATGAAGATTTTATCTCTATTGGGTCTGCTGAAGATGAAAGATTGATCAAAAGGATGAATGAGAAAGGAATGATTCCTCTAAAAAGTTAAAAAGTTACTCAGGAGGAAAGTAAAGAAGAGGTTCAGAAGGAGAGTAAAGATAGAGCGAGTTACCAGAAAGAGGAAATTGGTACTAAAAAAAAGATGAAGGTCAAAGCAAAAGAAGATATAATTCAAAACACCTTCTGAAGTTGATAGTGATAAAGGCGAATGTGAGCTGAGATTACATCTACAATAGCTCCTGATGAAGAAAGATGTGGATTATGGAAATACTTGAATAAATATCCTTATTTAAAGAATGGAGACAGCGTATCTTGGACATTAAACACAGCCTGATCAAGCGGAA
The DNA here is from genome assembly GCA_026074375.1 of Tanacetum coccineum. Lineage (NCBI taxonomy): Eukaryota > Viridiplantae > Streptophyta > Magnoliopsida > Asterales > Asteraceae > Tanacetum > Tanacetum coccineum. Next base: position 3,443 of record BQNB010088220.1, on the reverse strand, counting down.
ACAAAGTTGAAGAGGATTAAAAAAAATCAAAATTGTGGTGATAGGAAGTAATGGACAAGGAGATATTTTAGTACTTGATGAGCGTATTGTCCATATTTGATAGAGAGGATCTGTTGCTGTGTATCAACTGGTAATGGACAGATTTCAAGATGAGATACCTGAAGGTTTTTTTCATAAAGAGTACTTGGGGAGATTGTATGGTTATGTGTTCATCCAGATGATGAAAAATGAGTTTTTGGAGTTAAGCCGGATTGGAAGATTGTGAGTTGAAAGTACATGGTTCTTCAGGGAGTACATACTTTATTGACTGAGACAGGGTTAGTCTATTCAATATGCTTTGTAGAAAAGAAGTATCCTTTGAGAAAGGAAGTACTGATGCAAATGCTGAAATTGAAGTTAGAGTCTGAAGAAGACAGTACAATGGCATTAGAGTTGATCAAGCTTATCAAGAAGATACTTGCAGAGTTAGAACCTGAAGCAAAAGATTGATGGGATTAAGAAGTTTTTGAGTGTGGTAACCCACCACACAAACAAATGGTTATCAGTTCACCTATGGCTTACAGGATAAGAACTGGCTAGTCATAAGCATACGATCTTGTGGCTAAAGATTCTCCAAATCCGTTTATGGCGTTGACAATTTACCAAAAATTGTAGGGTTCTCAACTCACCTTGTTTCATGGTGAAGAGTTGGCTAGTCTATGATCAAACAGTTCATGGTAAAGACTAATCAAATTTGTTGATAGCTGATAGTTTGCTAAAAAATATATGGTTTATCAATGCACCATGTTATGGCAATGAAGCATTGGCTAGTCCAAAAGCAAACGGTATTTGGTAAAGACGTATCACTTCCGGTTTGATGGTTGACAGGTTACCAAAAAAATGTATGGTAGTTAAATCCACCATGTTTTTAAATGAAGAGTTAACTATCCCAGAGCAAAACGACTACTGGTAAAATGGGAACAGTTTTTTTCCCCAAAAAAATCCGTTAAATGGCTGGTGTGTGCCAAAAACTACAAAGCCAACTTAGTTGGATTGTTGCTGAATAGATGTTGCTGTGTTGCTGAGAAGACAAAGTTGCTGCTGAAGAAGGATAGAGCTTAAAAGATCAAGAAATAATAAGAGTGTTTGGATACATCCTCTATGCATTAAAGAAGTTGAAGAAACATGAAGTTAAACAAGTTCAACATTCATGTTTAAGGGAGGATTGTTAGGATTTATGTTTTCCAAACTTAGTACCGACAGTACAAATAGTTAGTACTGATAGTTATAGTTAGTACCGACAGTACAAAGTGTAAGTACTGATCGAATAGTTAGTACTGTTAGTAGAAAATAGTTAGTACCGTTTAAGAGATATGTATGAGATATCTTAGGAAAAGATATGTATGCGATTTGTAAGCTGTTAGGGTTTATCCTTAGTCTATAAAAGGATCCCTCTTAGCATAGTTAGTTAACACGACCTCAAGATATCTCATAGCAATATCATATCTCAAATAGTTAGTAATCTGTAATCGTTCAAAGCAGATTAATAGAAGTTGTTATTTAGTTCTACATTGTTTTTCTTAGTACTTGTGTTAAGATTCCGCATTAACACATAGTATTCATAATCAGTGTTTCTGTATAGTCAATTGTATTTATACAGCTGGCTATTCCCAGCTTAATAGGCTGCAGAGATCCATTCAGTTATGGGACTCACAAGATATTGGCTCCATCCACTTCACCACATTGTACCTTAAACTTATACCAAACATGTCTATCTAATTTCTAGGATCACAAGACCAAAAAATATTTCGAATTTATGTCATCAAGGTACTGACTTAAATATAGTCTTAAATCCACTCCTTACCAAAACCTAGTCAAACATGTTTGACTACAACCAGTCCACACTGTACCATACTTGTTTGTCACCACATCTCATAGCATCCAAAAACACTATACTTTCCATAATAAGCCAAAAATTTATGGCTTTATAAAACTTTACCAGGAAAAACATAGAATCAAAGTATAATACTTTACAACAAGAAGAGAAAACTAGTAAAAACCTAACATATCACTTCCTTATTTCTCTTTATTTTGAATCAACAATACACCACTAAAACCCAACCCAAACTAATAATCTCAGACCTTAGACACCATTTTACCCAAGACAACAACTCTTTATAACCTTATAACAATCTTGCAACACTTTCAACAAAATCAACCCAAACTATCAACAAAACCAACAACGGTTATTTGGACGGAAAAGGGAAGAGGTAGGAACAAGGGTGGAGTTTTTAATGTTAGTTATGAGAAGTGAAGTAGTGGGTACATTTGTTTTGTTAAGTGAGCTCATGCAAGGGATGCACAAACATGGAACAAGTGTACCATGTTATGTTAAGATCAAGCCACCTCATGAATGAGGTGTTTAATCCACAAACTATTTTTGTTAGTTGTATTTGTAATATTTAGAGTATAAATTTTAAAATAGGTGGGTAGTTTTGAGGCTAACGGGTACTAGCGAAAAATATTTCGAGAGTTAAGGCAGAACCACAAAGTGAAAACGAACAAGATAAAAATAGTTCTACATCATTCGGGATACTCTTCTAAAAAAATTAAATTACATAGGTGTCACACCCTCAAACGGGGCCTGGACGGAATACGTGTACGGAGGCGTGACGTCATTGCATACATCGCACAAGATCAAATAAACGACCACTATATGGACGTTTGATAAAACATAACTCGTTGCTTTGATTAAAACAAAATAAGTCTTACAATATTCTCGACATAAATGAAATAGTTTTAGCAGAAGCTTAAGGAAAATGCATCAGAATCATAACATGTTTTTAAGACAACGAGTATTTAGGATTTAAGATAAACATTCTTAAAAGACACCCAGAAATGCATGAAACATCAAATAGCACTTCAAGAACAATCTAGCTAAGCACCTGAGAAAACATGCTTAAAACAGTCAACATAAAGTTAGTGAATTCATAGGTTTGAATTGATGTAAGGTTGGACCACAAGATTTTAAAAGTGATGTGACTATTATAACAGATACAATATCACATGAAAAGTATTTATGTTGCGCTAAGCTCATGACACCGATGCTAAATTAGGAGATACATATAATATTCAAGTGATGATATTGCCCTACAGATGTCTGACCAAGACACCCCAAAGAATTCCCGACATGAAATATATTCGTTTGTTCATCGACATAGAAACAAGTAAGTGCTTGCTTACCCGGATAGGGATAATTAGTCCCAAATTGATCTATTTATAATAGTCGCGCTTACTTAACCAATCCTATTAGTTATAGGTAATTAACGGTTCATGATGGTTTAGGCATGATAGTGGTGTAATCGCTACTTAGGCAACACGTAAATAGGAAATGATAACTGAAAACACTTGTGTCCAAAGTTTAAAACAAGCAATGTTTCTTATCCCAAAGTTGTAAAACATTT
>BQNB010088219.1:2141-27714 GCA_026074375.1 Tanacetum coccineum | reverse complement strand
TTCCAATATCCTAATCTAATCGACTAACGTTTATCTTTAAGCACACTTAATAAACGTCTTTAGATTTACGTAGAGACCCTTCTTAAAACATTGAGGACAATGTTTAGTTCTAGTATGGGAGGGAGATCTATCGATTTGATTGTGCCTGCAACCGTTGTTTTCGCGTAATCCCGTTTTTACCACCAAAATACCAAAAAAATAAAAAAAATTAAATTTTTTTAAAAATAAAATAAGTGTTTTGTCACAATATTGACTTTCCTACTGGGTAGAATAAGAATAAATTTTAACTCGATCGAGCGTGTTGAGCTCTAGCTTGTTCCTTAACTTTTAGACTAAGCATTCGCGGATCTTTGCGAAGAACGAAAAATGATAGAGTTAAGTATGAGTTAGATGCTAAACAGGGATTATTTGAAAATCTTAAGAGCTCATAAGTGTAGTTTGTGGCTTTTCTCTCCCATAAGCTTCTAACCGGACTAATAATACGTGCTATCTTCGAAAATTAAACTTAAATCAACAATTTTTGAAGTATGAATGATATCAATAATTTTAGTTCAAATTTATACTTAAATTATCTAAAAAGTTTTTTTCTCTATATCATGGTAATATAAAGTATAAAAAAATGAGGTAATAACAATAATAAAAACTGTGGGCTAATAAAAGTTTACTGCATCTTGCCGGCTCACAACCGATGTTGCAGTCTTCTAAATAAGGCACATAGTAATTATCCGAGATTGATAAAAGTTTGCTGCATCTTGCCGGCTCACAACCGATGTTGCAGCGTTAAAAAAGGTTGAGGATTTCAATTGCATCATGTTATATTAATGTTAAGTATAATATATGTGGTTTAATAAATATAGGGAAAATCTCTTTTTCTTAAATTTAAATATGCTTTCGAACTAAGACTATTTTATTTTAAATAAGTTATGTGTAAACGGGAAACCTAAGAAATTTTGAAACCGAAGGTCCATGAGTCTCGATACTAGTCTCTGTGGGGTGTCAAAAGCCTGGTCACTTAGCCGCAAGGTTGAGATGTGCCGAGACGAAGGTCGCTACATGGGATGATCTCGCCTTCAAACTCATTATTCTCGGGTGGAACGTGAAGCATTGAAATTTTGTAAAAAGTTGATCCATGGTCGAAATTCGAAATGGCACATTCACCTAATATATAATAATTGTCGGGAGTTAAAAGTTCACAAGTTACAAATATGAGTAGTGTTAGCATCTTAACTTATATTTAACGGTGATTTCGTTTTTAAGCTTGGTTTGGACAAGTGAAAAGTCGAGGACGATGAATTTATCTTTTTTGAGCATTTTAGGATTGAAGTGCTTCTTATTCCGTGACCCTAAAAGTTATGAAAATAATGAAAGTCCAAACGTTCTAGTTAGTTGCTAAAAAGAAAAACATGAAAAGTACAAAAAATGAGAAAAATGAAAAAATACAAAAATATGTGTGGGAATAAGTGTATATATTTAGAAATGGTAAAAACGGGACTTTTCAAAGCTATTTATTCTTTAATTCCCCTTGATGAACACTTAGCTACTTTTCGAGGTAATTAGTCGAGTGGGATTGGGATTCTTGGTTTTCTAAAGTGTTTACTTATAGCATTGCGTGAGGACACAACAATATCTTAGTATGGGGGATTTTGGTATGTGCTTTATTACACATACCATTTACCTAGGACACGTGCTTAAAAGACTAAAAACATACCAAGAATACATTGTATTTGTGTGTTTTGCATTTGTATTGTGCAGGTAACGGATATCTAAGAAAAGGACAAAAACAAAGCTAAAACGGACAAAATTAAGCACGGGAATGGAAAGAGCGCAAAAAGTCAAAGTTAAAGACAACACCGAAAAGTCAAAGTTAAAACCGAAGCCGAAACCGAAGAAATACTTAATGGGCCAACCCGCACCCATCTAATGGGCCAGGACAACCCATTAAGCATTTATATCAAAGACTACATAAGCCTTAAAAGCTAAAAAAGCCCAAAACCCCTTTTCTATATTACACGGCCCAATCCATAAGACCAAACCCACTTAACAGCCCATTCCATTTAACAAATAGGGCTGTTAAGTTTGTTTCACCATTAGTCCCCAAGGACCGTGGTTGCAACAGAAACATACAACCTCAGGGGCCAAAGCTGCCAACTCCCCTATACCATTTATCACCACATGACCTTCTATGCAAACATAATACACAAGTTCAGGGGCTAAAGTTGTAAAAATTCAAACCTGATGTATGCTAAAACACACATCATTTATAACCCGAAAAACACTATAAATCGGACTAAAAATACTAAAATATGCTTAATTATATTGCAAATATGTTTGTTTGGTATTTTTATGTCTTGCAGGTACTAAGGATTGAAAACGGAGCAAAAACGGGAATTATCAGGCTCGATTTGATCAAGTGTAATTATTATTCAAAGCCAAGACGAAGTCGGAAAAATTTCCCGAGCATGCCATTGGAATGAGCGCGAGATTTCGGTTCTAACGGTGCCTTCACCTCTTAATGGGCCGGCCCGACACCATTTAAATAGGTCGGACCGACCCATTATTATCATAATTAAACAAAGTGAATATATCCAAAATATATTAACTTAAGAATCGATTTATCACTACACGTCCAGGCCCATGGAGAATCCCAAGCCCAATACAAGTATTAATGTGGCCTCATTATAGGAAACAAAGAAAAAGCCCAGGTCTGGTACTCTTCCTTAATTCATACAAGTTTATAAAGGGAATGGAAAGCAGCAACCGGAAGAACTTATCTTCATTTCCATATTTTTAATTTTTGTCTTTTCTTTTTCATTTATTATTTTCGATAGATTAGGAGTAGATGTAAAGTAATTATAGGAGTAGATTATATTATTTTTCTTATGCACTCTTTCATTCCGAGATTTGTAATATTTGAATTTAATATGTTACGACCGGTTTTGATTTATTGAAGTAAGGTTACGGTTGATTTGTTGTTCGATGATTCGAAACGGGTTGGAATGGTTCCAGAGATGTAGTTCGATTCGGGGATTCAGTTATTAGTTTAGTTTGTTTGAGTATTGCTTATGATAAGTGTAGCGTATTCGAGTATTGTTATCGGTTCGGATCTTAGTTTCATAATTTTCAGGTTTATTTGGTTGTTTAATTAGTAATATCTCTTATAATTGCAATTTTGTTTTATGATCATTCGTTGTTTCTGAACCTTTGTTTCTAGCAGCTAGATTTTATAGTTGTGTAAGTTTTTTGTAGATTATTAGCTCTTAGCTTATTTTGATTAAACTCATTTTGAGTTGTGCCACGTTAGTGTCAAATCAAACATAAAGTAGAAACGAATTTGTGGTTTTACAACTTAGTTTTACAACAAAGCTGTAGTAATAGTTTTAGCTAATTAGTTTTTTATTTATTTAATCAAACAGTAGGCTTATTCTTGTTTAATCAGTTTGTTTTTTTTATTTTGTGATGGCGATTCGGTTCAACTCTTTGGCGTGGAGCTTAAGGGTTTATTTAGCTAGACCAAATTTGATTATTTGCTTTAGCTAAATAAATCGGGTGGTTATCGTTTATTAGCGGCTCTTCAATTCGGTTCCATTTTCTATCCTTTTTTCAATTAATTAGTGTAGTTTAGTATAAAATGTTTTGCTTTGCTTACTTTATCATTATGCGTAGTGAGTAGTTTAATTAGTGCTTGTTAAGTGATAATGTGAATTAAGTGTGGATTTGAAAAAGGGTTTAATTAATTAACAATCTTCGATTATTTAGATTCGTAGTTTGAATGTTTTGAAGGGCAAAAGCCGGAGAAATAGTCAAACTACACATCTAGTAATTAATATCTTTTTGAAAGATTTTTGTCAAAATAAACCAACGTTGTGAGATAATTATCTTTTCAAAGAAAATTAATTCGTTGATAGACCTTAATTCACACTTAATGAACTTTTCGCATCACTTAGCAAGCATATCTTTTTATATAGTTCTTTTCATTTAATTGTTTTGCTTATTTGTTAATTAGTATAATCTAGTTTAGTGTTATTTTATATTTAGTTTTAATTTAAAAACTAAAATATTTGTCATTCAAGCATCAAACGAAACATTCTCGTGAATTTCAAATTCATCTCTCGTTGGGATACGACATCCGAAGGATAAACTATTGCTTTTCCTAAAGTAATTTTTATTCGACGTGATTACTATATATTATATTACTTGACTAGTCGTTCGCGACGAATCAGTTTTTGGCGCCACTGCCGGGGAGAGGTGTACGATTTACGCGAAGTGTTTGTAGTTAGTGCCTTGGAGATCCTTTCGTCTTCAAAGTTTATTTTCGTACTTAAAAAATATATATATATATAAAAACCAAAAATATTTTCCTTTTTCTATTTTATTTTATTTTATTTCATTAAAATTTTAAAATACCAAAAATATTTTCATTTTATTTTCTTTAAATAAATATAAAACTAAAAAAAAAATATTTTTTTATTTTTATTTTTCCTTTTCTTTTTATAAATATTAAAAAAATACCAAAACTATTTTTATTTTTATTATCTTTAAAAAAAACCTATAAATATTCTTCTTTATCCTCTTATTATGTTTGATTCTTATCTTCTCTTCCCTCTTATCCGTTTAATTCTTTGATATGTCTTCATATAACCATTTTGGTTGCTCGTGGTGTGGAGGTTCGTTTAATGGTGGAAACTGTCCGGGCTGTAGCAGTGTAGGATCCGGAAATGAGTTTGTCTATGACCCAAATCCTTATTCTTATAATGAAACACCCGATTTTTCTTACCCACCTCCACAGCCCCAGTTCGAGACATACTCGTGCGAGTTATGTGGGAACGATTCTCACTATGGGTTTGATTGTCCGCCACAGTTCTTGCTTGTCCATGAGCAGGAACCGAGCTACAATCAAAACTTTAGTGATAATTATTATCCACAAAATTCACCGAGTTTTCCACAACAATATCTTTGTTGTGAAAACTGTGGGGGTCCTCATGAAAGTTTTCAGTGTCAACCGATGATTCAAAACTATTTTGAGCCTAATTATTCTGGTTTTGATCAACCCCCGCAGTATTCCATCGATCATCAGCCTCCGATTATAGATCAAGAGTGGATAAGTAAATTAAATAAAGAAATCATTGAAAATTTGCGATCTATGTTTGAGGAATTTCGTGAACGACAGCAGGCGGCTAATATCAATCAATCACCTCCTCGTGAAATGAGTCTCCAAGAAATGAAGGATCTGAAGCAGCATTATTTAGATGAAATGAAAAGTTTAAGTAATGACTTAGGGATTAAAGATTATCGTAATGAGAAAATAGATATTCGTTTTCGAAGGGAATGTGAAGATATGATTGATGAGCTCAAAGGTAAATTCAATGGAATGAGCATTGAAATTAATAAAAAGAAAGAGCTTCAGTATTTAGAGCAGGTGGCTAATCTTAGTACTTATCCTTCGCAACGTTTCAAATCTTTTTGCTATGATGACGATGACGACGATGATTACGAGGAGAGTACTATTCCTTTGAATGAAATTATTTCTCAACTTCCTCAGTCTATTGCAATCACACCCGTCTTACCGACTATGGAGCCCGAGGACTCTCTCATCATGGGGAATGAGGAACTTAGCACTATTCCTGAAAAGGAATCGGACGAATTCATAAAGTCTAGTGTTGAGGATCTTGTTCCAATCCCAAGTGAGTCCGAGGATACATCCGAGAGTGTTAGTGTTTGTGATTTACCTTCGTGTGATAATTTCTCTCCCATTAACGTTTATGAGGAAAAATCCGTGACTTTCTCTAACCCTCTCTTTGATTCAAATGACGATTTTACCTCTAGTGATGACGAGTCACTATCCGATGAGGACGTTCCGGAAGATCATGTTAAAATTTACTCGAACCCTCTTTTCGAATTTGATAACGAATACATTTCTAGTGACGTAAATCCTCTTTTTGATGAGGTGTTAGAGGACATCGAGAGTAAGGACTCTTATGTTTCTAACCTTGATGAGCCGGCTTTGTTAGTCACACCTCTTTCCGATGCTAATGAGGATGAGTGTTTCGACCCAGGAGGCGTAATTGATGAAATCGATGCTTTTCTAGATATGGATATTTCTACGGATATTGAGAACGGTTATCATGATTCGGAGGGAGATATAATCTATCTTGAGAGTTTGCTTATTGATGACACTATCCCTAATCTCCCTCCTGAGGTGTTTTTAGATCATTTCCCGAAGAGCTTAAAGGATGAACCTGATAATGATAATTTGAAGAATATGGTCAAAGTTTTCGACCCCGGGATTTAGGAGAAAATTTTTTCTCTAACATATGTGAGATTATCCTTTGAGGATCGCCATTATCTTTCCCTCACATATGTTATCTGAATTTTTCTTCCTTATTTCACCTATCCGGTGGAATCTCCTTTTCTTCTCTCCTCCGGAAGTGAAGACACCATTTTTGACCACGCATTTCGTGTTTGTCTTTGAGTCGGTGTATCTCATCAGAGTGGAAATTTCATGTGCTTCAATGTTTATCTAAACATCTTGAATGAAAGTCCGATGGAGATTTTCTCTTCCACATGTTTCGACCCTAATATCATGATGATATGGGGAGAGTCAAGCTAGAGACTCGCACAAAAACAAGCGCTTCTCGGGAGGCAACCCGTGTCTTTTCTTCTTTCAATTTTCTTAATAAATAAGAGTGTGATTTTATAGCCCAAGTGTGGGGGGGCGTGTCTATCTATGGTATGTGAGTTCGTTTTTGCCAAGATTCATTAATATCTGAAGACCCGTGCTTGTTTCAATATCCATTCATTCGGTCTTTGATCTTCTACTTATTTTGGAATCATCAATCCTGATCATGTATATATATTGTGTTTCCCCTTTCACACTTGGAATTTTTTGCATTTGCCTTTTTCGTTCTTAATTGTGGGAGTAAAACCCGATGCTTTTGAACATTGAGGCCAATGTTCCATTCTAAGTGTGGGGGGGGGGGGATTTCTGCCAAAATATGATCATACCTGTGCCTATATGTGTTCTCACGCAACCCCGTTTTGTCCAAAATTTTAAAATATTTATTGTTTTATAATGATAAAAATATATATAAAAAAATTAATTAAAAAAAAAAATAATAATAATAAATATTAAAAAAATGGAAAAAAATGATGAAGATATAAAAATATATAAATAAGTAGGCCCGTAGAATTAGGTAGCTTTTGACTTGACCGAGTTTTGAACTCTAGCTTTCCCCTTAGCTTTCGACACTTAGCGTTTGCTTAACTTTAAAATTTTGTAAAGAACGAAAAATGACAGAGTTGAATATAAGTTAGATGCTAAACATAAAGTAGTTGAATCTCTTTAGAGCTCATAGAGGTTAATTGTGGCTTTTTTGCTCCCACCAGCTTAATAACCATTATATAATTGTTGAATAAATAAAGTTACTTTGGTTTTTGCGATTCTTAGTTTAGATCCATTCGTAGAGATTCCTTCTGGTGAAAGTAAGGTACACATCGAGGTTTTGTCAGTGTTGTGGGGAAATATACTCCTGGACCATGGTCGACTCGCATACCAATGTGGCAGTTGTTAAAAGACCACATGACTTGAAATTTGGCTAATAATAATAATAATTATTATGTAATAAACCAAAGCCGAAATAAGACCAGTACCTCTTGCCGGCTCACAACCGATGTGGTAGTCGTTTAAAGGGTAGAGGTATTAATAATAATAAAACTGTGGGCTGATAAAAGTTTACTGTCTCTTGCCGGCTCACAACCGATGTGGCAGTCTTCTAAATAAGGCAGATAGTAATAATCTGAGACTGATAAAAGTTTGTTGCATCTTGCCGGCTCACAACCGATGTTGTAGCCTTCTAAAATGTCGAGGAAATCACCGAGGTCGAAATAAGACTCCTGGACCATGGTCGGCTCGCATACCGATGTGGCAGTTGTTAAAAGACCACAGGACTTGAAATTTGGCTAATAATAATAAGTTATGTAATAAACCAAAGCCGAAATAAGACCACTACCTCTTGCCTCGGTTTGTTAAGGTTAGGGAAGAAAGGCCTAATTTTTATCTTTAACCGTCCCGCTTTATTTTCGGATTTAATAAGTATCGAAATAAGTCTTAAAACGCCTCTCGGGAAATGATCCTTAAGTAAATTTTAGAATACAAAATTTGGATTAGCGGGAGGAAAAAGTAATAAACAATTAGTATTTATGAGTAGTGTTTTGCATCCATGACTTGTTATTGACAATGATCTTTGTTTTTAAGATGAGTCTTGGAGAAGTGAAAAGTTGGGGACGATGAAATTTATTGTGCTTGTTCCATGATCCTAAGTATTAATGAAGATTAATGAAAGCAATAGTGTTTTGATGTTTTGAAGTTTGGAAAGTTATGAAAAAGCATAAAGAATGAAAAAAAAAGTATATATGTTTAAAATAGAAAAACGGGGCATTTCTTAACTATTGATTTCTTAATCCCTTTTAGATGAGCACTTAGCTACTTTTCAAGGTGATTAGTTTGGGGGATTGGAATCTTTAGTTCTAAGCGTGTATTTATTACATTGCGTGAGGACACCGTAATACCTTAGTATGGGGGAATTTGGTATGTGCTATTTTACACATACCTTTTACCTTGAAAAACGAAACCCAAATGATCAAAAACATACCAAAAATGTGTTGTACTTATGTGTTTTGTGTTTATCATGTGCAGGGAACGGATAATGGACAAAAAGACACAATCAAGCCCAAACAAGACAAAACCAGGCACGAGAAGGAAAAGAGCATGAAAAGCCAAGGTCAAGGTGTGTATTTATCAAGAATTAAACCCAGACGAAGCCGTAGAGCGTAAACTCCAAAAATCCAAACACGACCAAAAGAACTAACGGTCGTTAAACCTTACCTTCACAAACTTAACAAATGTTAAGTTTAACTTAACAAATGTTAAGTTAAACATTTAAATCTCATAAACCCATTTAATCTTTTATAACCAATTAATCCTTAAAAACAATAACCGACCCAAATCCTTTTCTAAAAAGCTAAGTAATTGAAACAATTTGACACGGGTACAAATAACCCTGGTCCAAATAACACTGGGCATCTCTTTTCATGCCTTCATTTTTTACACATACACACCAGGGTAAATCTTATACATCAAATCCTTCTAGAAGACCCTGACACGCCTGACACCCCTGCCACACGTATGGCAATCACAGAGGTAAATGATTGGTGATATTACATATCGAAACATAGGGGCTCAGATTATGATTTGGATTTGTGTGGATCAACCATCCCAGACGACAAAGTTCAGTTTAGTTAGTAGTTTTAGTAGTTATAGAGGATGGCCAGATGAGCTCTAACGGTTTTTCCTACAACAAACAAACTTAGGAGGGAGGCGTCCCTGGATCTGAATAATCTGCTCAAGGCTTATAAATAGCAAAGCTCTTAACACCACAGTGCAAAATCCATTAGGAGTATGATTAGATTTAAGAGTGTGTAACCTTAATTTCAGCTTATTATCTTATTTTTCATGTCATTTCCTTTTAAAGCAATGTAACTCATCTTTGATTAATTTTCATGTATAACACGGCAAATGAAATTTGGAATACTTTGTTAATCACTCATCAAGGTAATAATCAAGTCACAGATAATAAGATCGGCCTTTTGGTACAACAATATGAACAATTCATCATTTCTAAAGACGAAACTATAGATAGTGCTTTTGCTAGATTTAATACTATCATTACTAGTCTAAAAGCTCTATATGAAGGTTATTCTAGCAAGAATTATGTTAGAAAGTTTCTTAGGGCTCTACATCCTAAATGGAAAGCAAAAGTCATGGCGTTTGAAGAGTCGAAAGACATAACATCACTATCTCTTGATGAACTCATCGGGAACCTCAAATTTCATGAAATGATCATTAAGAAAGATTCCAAAATAGTTAAAGCAAAAGTTGAAAGGAAATCTTTTGCATTAAAGGATAAGAAAGAATCTAGTGATGAAGAATGTTTGACTTCCGAAAGCGAAGACAAAGAGTACGCCATGGCGGTAAGAGACTTCAAGAAGTTCTTTAAGAGAAGAGGTAGATTCGTGAGACAACATCGGAACGACAAAAAGACCTTCCAAAGAAGCCGTGATGACAAGAACGGTAAAGGTGATAAAAAATGCTTTAGATGCGGCGATCCAAATCATCTTATTGGAGAATGTACAAAACCATCGAAAGACAAGAACCAAAGAGCTTTCGTCGGAGGTTCTTGGAGCGATAGCGGTGAAGAAGATGATGAGAAGGTCAAAGACGAGACGTGTCTCGTAGCTCAAGCATCAAATGAGTTGTGTTTCGAATCCTCTTACTTTAGTGATGAAAACTCATCAATAGATGATTTAGTTTTAGATAATGAATATGATAAACTATGCAAAATTAGTTTAAAGATAATGACTAAAAACAAAAGATTAAAAGCCACTAGAAATAGTTTAGAAAAAGAACGTGGTATTCTAAAAGAAAAAGTGTCTACACTCAAGAAAAACAAGGGAGTTGATCTCGAATGTGTAAAATGTCATATGCTTAAAATTAAGAATGAAAAACTCAAAGAGGAAGTCATTAGATTAACTAAATTTGAAAAGAGTACTCATTTTTGTCTAAATGAAATGGTTAAAAGTAATCAAAAACCCTCCGGAGAAAAATTGGATTTAGGGTTTAATTCATTTGAAGCATCAAATTTCATGCATAAGTAGATTATAGGCCATATTTTATAGGTTAGGACTTCATTTTTAGTAATTAGCTTATTTAAATATCTGTTTTTAAGCTACAAAATAGCATTTTGTCTTTTCAGAAAGAAAGATTCACTTAGCCCCTACTGAGTGAATAAGCCATTTTCATTCAACTTTTTCTTTAAGCATTTGATTTTCAAAATAATTTTTAAAAGTAGTTTCTAGTAGCCTTTAGGTCATAGTTTAAGCTAGTATAATTCAAAAAGTCACAAGGATCCATTTGCTTATCTTAAATCTAGTCCAAAGTTAGCTAGTCTGCCTGTTTGGTTCTCAGTTTAGTGCTTAGTAGACTTTTCAGCTTAATGTTTATTATTCTTGCTCAAATCTTGTTTCAACTTGCTTATTAGGGTAGTTGTAGGTTGCTTACAGCTTATTAAATCCTAGTTTTAGCTTATTTTAGTTTTTAAGCTTATTAAGTTTTGAAAAAATCCAAAAAAAAAAGAAGTTAGTGCAATCTGTCTGATTTAATAAGCTGTTTTCTAGCTTATTCATTAGTTTTCACAAAAAGTTTCTTTTATAAAAAATGTTCCTTATAAGCTGTTTTATAACTTTGCTTTTTAAAGTTTTTGCAAAAAAATAAAAAAGGGAAGAGGGGAAATCCAGGGTGAGCAAGGCTCGAACCCTGGACCTCTACCCTCCTCAACCTTACACACACACACTCACACCATCTGCCCTGGGGACTTTTTCAATTTATAGTTGTAAAATTTATTATTTAAAGTGTGTTAGCTCATTTTAGCTTATCAGCTCTTATAAGCTTATTTGCAGCTTATTTCTTCTAGCTTTTTCACAGTTTTTATTTTTCTTAGGATTATAATAGTCAAAAGTATTTTTCAGTATTTTTTCAGAATTTTTATAATTAGTTTAGTATTTTTAATATTTAATTTATAGTAAAACTATTTTTAATTCATAAAAAAATATAAAAAAGTCAAAAAAATAATTTTCTTTTTTATAAAATTTTCTTTTATCATAA
Organism: Tanacetum coccineum; assembly: GCA_026074375.1. Lineage (NCBI taxonomy): Eukaryota > Viridiplantae > Streptophyta > Magnoliopsida > Asterales > Asteraceae > Tanacetum > Tanacetum coccineum. Next base: position 15,998 of record BQNB010088219.1, on the reverse strand, counting down.
TCTAGGCTTAGTTTTGAAATTTACTTTCGTAAGGTTAATATTTTGAAATTTCACTTTTTAAAGAACGGGATTTCGTTCCCGTTCTCGTTTTCTTCGTTTTTAAGCTTTAAGTGTTCTCGATTTAGAATTTCCTTAGCCTTTCCTTATAAGTTAGTAAAATAGGATTAGTAAATTTAGAAAAATCATTTTGGGTTTAATTTTAGATAATTTAGGTTTTAAATGTCTCGTTTTTAATTCCCGTTTACGTTTTAATGCTTACGTGTTTAATTTTCATTTCTTGTTTACTTGTTTTCATTCATTTATCTACTTGTCATTTATATTTAGTAGGATTTATAAAACCCAAATCAAAAATTCTTTGAAACTATTCAAAACGCGTGATCACGGACTTAACCGATTTTCAATTCACGCTTCGTCGAGGGAAAAATGACCCGGGAGGTTTTTGAGACAACTTTGGTTAAAAGTTTGTTTCTCGAACCCGACGGAAAAACTTACTCCTACTATATTGTGATATAATCCTTTTATACTATATATATTTACGTATAGCGTATTCGATGACGTATCAAGTTTTTGGAGCCGCTGCCGGGGAAGTGTGTTACGATTATCGTGTTTCGTTCGAAGATTAGTGTTTTGAAGACCCTTCCTTGTGAAGTTATCCTTTTTCATTTGTGAATATTTTCTTAATAAAACCATAAAAATACAAAAATATTTTACACTTCAATTTTATTTTAATATTAAAAATAACCATTTGTTAATTGTTGTTACGGCTCACCTTTAGATTACGTGCTATAAGGAAAGTTTAAGGTGGGTTTGATCAACATCACCCAAAAGGAGAAGGGTTATTCTAAATAGCGCCTCGCGCTTACCAACTCCTCCGCTTTCTTGTACTATTTTTAGAGAGCACCGTGCACGTTTGAATTCGGTTACCAAATTAATTTATACTTCTTATTTTTACCTTTTCTTAATATCATTAAAAATCTAAAAATATTCGCTTATTATCCTCTTAATACATTTATTCATTCTTGTTTATCCCTCTTATCCGTTTAATACTTCGATATGTCCTTCGTATAACCATTTTGTGGTAGCCGTATTGTGGAGGTTTGTGTTAATGTGGAAATTTGTCTGTCCGAGCTGTAGCAGTGTAGGATCCTGAAATGAGTTTGTCTATGACCCAAATCCTTATTCTTATAACGAAACACCGAACTTCTTGTACCAACCTCTACAATACCAATACGAGATATACTCGTGTGAATTTTGTAGAGGGAACTCTCATTCGGGTTATGATTGTCAAACAGGGAACACAGCTGTCTATGATCAGGGTCCCTGTTACAATTAAGACTTTGGATTTAACCAACCTCTACATTATTTTCCGAGTCAGCCACAACAATTCCCTTGTGAAAATTGCGGGGCTCTTCATGAAAATGATCAGTGATCAACCGTGTGAACAAATTATGATCCTAATTTTTGTTATGATCCGATTTATTCCGGTTTTGACCAATATCAACCCCCGCAGTTTTCCGAAATTCATTATCCTCCTCAAACAACAGATATGGAATTGTTGCAAGCTAGAGAATACTTAATGGAAACCATTCAAGCCTTTTTAAAAGACTATTATCATATAACCTCCTGACAAAAAGTGCATGGCGTTATTGCTAGCAGTTAAGATTCTTAAAATTAAGACGAAGCTGTGAAGAAGAGCCAATCAACCTGAAATTATGCAAGAATTGCTACTTAAGCTTATGAATGATTTGCAAATTCTTAAAGGAATTCAACCAAAGCAGGAGGAGCCGGCAGTTCAGAGTTTTACTCTATATGGGAATTTTTCTATGATCGACGATGTGGAAGTGTTAATGAAAGACATTTACACCTTCTTAAGGAAGTTTAGTCGTATACCTTTTGGAGAAACACCAAAAGGTTTATTGATAGCTTGGGAGAGATTTTTGGCTGAAATTAAGCATGCTTTTACGGACGAGCATTATCAACAAGAGGATATTCAAGAATTGATGAGTAAACTCCTTGAAGATGTGCGAAATATTAATTAGGAGCTATCAGAATATATTAATTGTCCAAACTGGAATCGTCCAACCTTTTACGATGACGATGATGAGTATACTGTTATATATAGAAAGCCGAAATCAATCACACTAGACTTACCGACCATGGAGCCCGATAACTCTCTAAATATAGGGAACGAGCATCTTAACACTATTCCAGAAATGGAAAAGTCTAGTGTTGAGAACCTTGTCCCAATCCCAAGTGAATTTAAAGGAATTTCCAAAGATATTTGTGATGTGCCATCTTGTGATTATTTTGATGCTGAATGTGGACTTATTAACTCTTTGCTTAGTCGAGATATTTCGATCACATCTCCTAAGATTGATTTTCTTCCCGAGGAGTTCGCCGGTGAACTCGATCTTATTGATCTAATTTTACCGGGAATTGATGAAGACGATTTTGATGAAGATAATTTTAATAAAGAAGAAGGAGAGATTGATATTGATATTTTTCAAATAGAGGACGAGATTCTTCATAAGAAATTATTAAACGTAAATCTTCTCATTGATAAGATCGAAGCATTTAATCTTACTCCTTCTACTCCTTTTGTGCTTGAAAATCGCTCCTCTTCTCATATTCCCGTTGTAGAGGAGGTTGATACATTTCTTATTCCGGAAGACTCGATACCACCGAGTATTGAGAGTGATTTAGACTCGGAGGGGGATATCGTTTTTCTTGACAACTTACTTAATGAAGATTTGATTCCCGAGTATGAGCATTTTACCTTTGATATTGAGCCTGATGTACCCGTGATAAACAATTTTGATGAGCTTAATGAAGACGAATGTTTTGACCCAGGGGGAGGTGAGATTAATGTCTCTCAAAATATTGAAGATGACGATGTCACACCCCCAAAATCGAACGGCATCGGAATAGAAACATTAGGGTGCGACTTCAAGGCACAAAGTACAAGTCACATAAAACGACCTTAAAAGAGACGTTTAAATAAATTTTTCATTCGATATATTAAAATCAGAGTTTACAAAGGGTCCCAATTATAATTCAATAGAAAACATTTTGTTTAAAACGTTTGCCGAATGGTATACAAGTTATTAAGCCTTCAAAAACATATCCGCGTGACTCAAATGCTCCCAATGCTCCACTAGCAAAGAATAACCTGAGAAAATACATGCAAAAACATCAACAATAATGTTGATGAATTCAAGGTTTAAAGTAAAAGTATGTTGAAATATTTTAAGTAAAATTTTACAGAAGAAGAGTAGCGTTACGGCATTTCAAAGTGTTATTTCCGAAATCCAAATAGTGATTCAGTAAATCAAGAAGTATTTAAAAGTGGACCACAAGACTTAAGTAATGGTGGACTAAGTACGTATTTCGAAGTCCAAAACAAGTAAGGTAGAAAAAAGAAACAAATTCACCAAGTCTAATTATATATTATTGCACTAAGCTCATGACCCCGAAGCCTTAACTGTCTGTCTGCCCCAAATAAGGTAGGGTGTCTGCCAAAACAGCCTACAAATTCCTCTAAATGTTAAATGCACCATGATCAACTTGTGACCATAAATTCCGGTGGGGATTATTAGTCCCGATAGATGTATCCACAACACTAGCGCTCACTATAATAGTAATTGACGGTTCATGATATTAGGGACTTTAATGAACTGCAGAAACTTAAGGCAAGTAATAATTCAGGCAATAAATCTTGATCGCGAAACCAGTATAAAGACAAAACACTTGTGCATATAAAACAATCCATGTTGTTCAAAATTTACGATTTTCAAATAAAGGTATCAACGAACTCAAATCATAAGTAAACAAATCCAGCTTTGGTAAACATATCATGTAACTCTTACTATAGATATCAATAGTTTGAGTAGTAAAACGAGCACGTATCGCACCCCGAAAACAATTTATGAAAACCATTAAAAAGTAAAAAAAAAAAAAGGTGGGACTATGAACTACCTTAGAAATGAAGTAAAGATAAGTCGAGTGAATGAAGAAAACGCGTCATGAAATATCCGAAATCAAACCTAAGAGATATCGGTCGTATAAAGTAATAATTACTAATAACATATATAATACAATCATAAGCAACACACCTCAAATTGTGTTTGTGAAATAATGTTTAAATCGCCTTTGATAAATAATAATCATGTATTTGAACTCGTATAATCGCGTAACTAGTTTAATCGCCTTTGTAAAATAACATTTATAAAGTTTAAAACAAGTATAAATATTATTTAAGTGATTCCAAAATGTTTCGCAAAAATTTATAAAAAAAACGAACCAACACTATTCATCTCAGGAAATAGTGCACAAGTTATAAAGTAGTGTGTAACTTTCTCGTTTTAAGCCCGTTTCTTATGTCCATGCTTTCGTATTAAGACGACGTATCAAAATATGACATTTTATATTTCATGTTCCTGATTGAATCAGGGATTTTTACTGTTCATACCAGTTATAAACTTATTTTTATAGATTTAGTTATCGTAAAACCCGTAAATGGCGTATCTTATTCGTTATAGCTCCGTTTTTAGCGATTCTTTCGAGCACGTTCTCGTAATTAAAAGTTTTATCATATAAATGATGTTTTCCAAAATAAATGTCCCTGATGAACAGTAACTTTTTATAAAATTTATTTTATAAACCCGGTATTAACGTAAAACGTATATTTGGTCGTTAAAACTTTTTTCGATATGAATCAGTTTTTTTGAGTTCTACGCAATTTTGTAATCGTCATAACGACTAATTTATAAAAAATCAAACCCACTGTTTGGAAATCGAACCAAAATAGTCCCTTATTAATGAATATGTGTTTATTTATATAACTTGTTTTATGTACTTTTCAACTTAGTAAATTACCACAAGTCTTCCACAAACCTTTATTTCATATGTCATACATATTATTATGTCCATTAGTCCATACTTTATCCAAATGTCCAAGTTAACAAGTCCTTAACAATGCTCTTAAGTCATAAACTTTCCTAATTAACTTTTACTTACTAGTTTATACATGAACTTTTTACACTTAAACCAAACTATATCAATACTTATATTTCCTTCATGACATGATATTTACCACTATATAACATGTGTAAAAGTATACAAAACCATGATTATAAGTACAAGTCCATTTTACATGTTTAAAAGTGTCCTAAATGGTGATTAACTATATAAGCATTATATATCCATAAAACCATGAAAGTAAAGACATAAAGAGTTTTAGATGACCTTAATATGATGTATGATGATAACCAACACAACCTAAACCCTTGTTTAGATTATAAACCCTAGCTTGCACACTTGGAAACCCTAAAACCAAATGAAACCCTAATCTTCCATTTTCCTTGCTTAACACTTGTAAAGGCTTAACCAAGCCTTCAAACCTTCTTAGTATGTCTTAGATATGATGTAGTAATGCTTGTATAAGTAGTAGAAAAATTTGTATGGGTTGGTTGTGGTGTGAGTTTTGAGCCGTGGCTTGTAAGAGAGAAAAAGAGGGATTGAGTTGGTTTTTGCTAAGTGATAAGTGATGTGTGTTCTTACCTCTTGCTATGCATGATATATATATATATATATATATATATATATATATATATATATATATATATATATATATATATATATATAAAGGACTAGTCAAAGATGGAAAAATAAAGACCAAAGACTAGTCCAAGGCTTCCATTAGGAGTGGTCAAAGTTCAAAGGGACCATGGGAGGGTCTTAAGGAAAGTGTTGGTCAAAATGCTTAGTCATGGTCTTAGGTTTAATGGCTTGAAGTTGTACAAAGACCAAGTTGGTGTTTGTGAGCTCAATGTCCCCTTGGGACTATACTACAACCGAAATTTGAGGGGGGGATGAGTACTAGTTGGTGATTTTTGATATTTTACATAATATCTAGTATAAACTTGAAGTATAAGTTGGTAGATTTAAGTATAAAGGTAATACTTGTAATGTGTAGTTTTTAGTTGAGTCATTTTATGTACAACTTGACCAATAATGTTAACATGGGTAAAGTTTTATAAAACTTTGAGTATTGGGTATAAAAATGGGTATTGGTTGAAGCGTAGAAAAGTTTTGGTGGTTCCGAGAATGCTTAATTGTATTTTATCATAAAACGTAAACGTTTTACATAACCAATAAAAATAAAATATAAAAGTAGATTATTACTTTCACAAAAAATAATACAATGCTTGTTTGACATAAACTTTAATTTGTTTGGTGTCCGTTTACGTTGAATGATTATTTTTAACTTACGCGATTTAACTATATAATAAGAATTAAAAGCGAACGCGTACGAGAAGAAAGAAAAAAATTAGTGAAATATATGATGTTGTAAATGACCTAAAAACACGGAATGTTACAGTCTCCTCCGCTTAGAAGAGTCTTGTCCTCAAGGCTCAAGTCGCGGCGCTTAAAGAAGGTACTGGTTTAGAGAAGAGGTGCGAAAATATGAGTGGCAAATTGAATTCGACAAAATTTAAAGTGACTACTCTCAGCATGGCATGGTTCTTCCTGAATGCATAGTAAACATCAAGCACCAATATACATATGGTGATTTAGGGCTATGTAAAAAATGAGGCCAACGTATGCAATGCTTATGTTCGTGTCAAAATAGTGTGATGTATGAAATGTATCTAATAGTTTTATAACGAAATGAAATAGTCAATAAAGTAAACGTGAAGTAGCTCATAGGGTGACAACAAAATGGTTTATAGGTTGACATCGAGATTGTTTGTAAAGCGATAGGTCATAACAAGTATAAAGAATATTCGAACAAACGTAGAAGTAGTAAAAGAAAATGAACGTAAAGAATTATTCAATCAACAAAATGAACATAAAAAGTCATGTTCTAAAGGTTAGGAGTCCAAGTGACAAGTATGAGGTTACAAGTTAATTGTCGTAACCCCATCAACTGAATACTTCAAAATGATGGAATTACAAAACAACATGTAGCTTTCATAAGCCGAGTGTTCCAACTCGGAGTCGAATGGATAAAGTAACTAGATAAAAGAATTTACCAAAATATGCCGAATTTTTCAAAAAAATAATCATCAAAAGGGAATAAAGTAAAGTCGCGTAAATGGTTGAAGTTAATCGTAAGAGATCAAGAAGAAATTAGCCCATAAGTATATGTATCCTTATATAATACCAGTATTGACGCCCAAGGGAGTAAATGAGAAATCAAGAAGTACACGAAAATCAGAGTGATCAATATTTATATAACAGACCGATGACGTCATAGTAAGAGAACGAAATCATAGTCTAGTATTAAATACTCATTATCCATGTAATAGTAGTAGGGATGCAAAAGAGAGCATATAAGTTACCTGGGAGCAAGCGCGCGCGGATATCGGATAAAACAAGGAAAGACTCTATATTTTGAAAAACATGGTCATAGTCTAGGTTTTGAAAACGACCTAGTTCTCTATGACTTCAGCTCTGATACCATCTGTAACACCCCCAAATTCTGGTAGCAACGGAATGATAACAATGGGGTGCTACTTCATAGTCCATACGCACAAGTCACAGAAAACGACCTCAAAAGAGACGTTTAAATAAATTTCATATTCGTTATATTAAAATCAGAGTTACAAAGGATCCCATTTATAATGCAATAGAAACATTTTTTTAAACGTTTGTCGAATGGTATACAAGTTATTAAGCCTTCAAAAATATATCCGCGCGACTCGAATGCTCCCAATGCTCAGCTAGCAAAATAATAACCTGAGAAAATACACGCAAAAACGTCAACAATAATGTTGGTGAATTCATAGGTTTAAGTAAAAAGCAGTATTGAAATAATTTAAGAAATATTTCAGAAGAAAAGTAGCGTTACAACATTTAAAAGTGTTATTTCCGAAATCCATCCGAAATCCAAGTAGTAATTCAGTAAATCAAGAAGTATTTAAAAGTGGACCACAAGACTTAGGTAATGGTGGACTAAGTACGTATTCCGAAGTCCAAAACAAATAATAGCAGACTATGTACGTATTCCATAGTCCAAAATAGGTAAGGTAGACAAGAGAAACACATTCATCATGTCCAACACTTTGTATTATTGCACTAAGCTCATGACCCCGAAGCCTTAACTAGATTTTTGCCCCAATCGGAATATAGGATGCTTGCCAACACCCGGACACCTCTCAATGTTAAATGCACCTTGATCAAACTAGTGACCCAAGGAAAGGTGGGGATTGTCAGTCCCGATAGATCTATCCACAACACTCGCGCTTACTACAATAGCAATTAACGGTTCATGATAAATAGGGACTTCACGGCAATAAGGTAACTTAGCAATAATATTCAGGCAGTAATCTGGATAGCATACACTTTGTAAACACTTTGAAAACACTTAGAAAAACACTTGTGTCCAATAGTAAAACAAGCAATGTAATTCAAAAATTCACGGCTTCAAATATAGGTATTCAACGATCTCAAATCATGTAGTAACAAATCAAGCTTTAGTAAAAATAGTTAGGTAACGCTTACGTATAGAAATCAATAAGTTTATGTAGTAAAACGAGCATGTATTCTCCACCCCGAAAACAGTTTATGAAACAATTAAAAGAGAAAAGGTGGGGTTATGAACTCACCTTAGAAGTGAAGTGAAGAATAAGTCGAGTGAATGAATGAAAACGCGTCACGGAAATATCCGAAAGCAACCTAAGTAGATATCGGTCGTATAAGTACTAAGTACTAATAACATATATAATTCTATATAGCTACATCACCATCTAATTGTGTTTGTGAAATAATGTTTAAATCGCATTTGATAAATAATAATCATGTATTTGAACTCGTATAATCGCGTAACTAGTTTAATCGCCTTTGTAAAATAACATTTATAAAGTTTAAAACAAGTATAAATATTATTTAAGTGATTCCAAAATGTTTCGCAAAAATTTATAAAAAAAACGAACCAACACTATTCATCTCAGGAAATAGTGCACAAGTTATAAAGTAGTGTGTAACTTTCTCGTTTCAAGTCCGTTTCTTATGTCCACGTTTTCGTATTAAGACGAGTTATCAATATTTGACATTTTCATATTTTTAGTCCCCTGATGAACAATACTTTTTACTGTTCATACCATATGTAAACTTATTTTTATAGTTTTAGTTATCGTAAAACCCGTACTACCTCTTACGTAAATGTCGTATCTTATTTATTTCTTTCGTTATAGCTCCGTTTTTAGCGATTCTTTCGAGTACGTTCTCGTAATTGAAAGTTCTATTGATTTATGAGATTTACAAAAATAAAAGTTTCTGTCATGAATAGTAACTTTTATAAAAATAGTTTTATAAAAGTATTTATTGTCGTAAACTCGCAAAATTCGTAACTTCTTCGTTTATGTATTGAAATATTACTTTCTTATCATTTTGGAATCCTAAAAATAGGTACAATCTGTGAAAAATACTAAACTTTCTGTTTTAGAAGTATTTCATAACTTGCTTTTATGAAGTTCATTTTATAAAACCGGTATTAACGTAAATCGTATTTTTATCGTATCTTTTTCGTTATTAATCCGTTTTTCGAGTTTCTTAGCTTTTTGGAATCATTATGAGACGTACTATCTTATGAAATTATAAAATGACCAGGTCATGTGTCGAATCCAAACAGAAAGTTTGGATGTTTTTCATAATAATATGTTTTAAACTTGATTTTGTACTTTTCTATTTAGTAAGTTACCACAAGTCTTTTATAACTATATATATCATATGTCTTACATATTATTATGTCCATTAGTCCATACTTCGTCCAAATGTCCAAGTTAACAAGTCCTTAACAATGCTCTTAAGTCATAAACTTTCCTAAGTAACTTTTACTTACTAGTTTATACATGAACTTTTTACACTTAAACCAACATGATACAATACTTATATTTCCTTCATGACATGATATTTAACACTATATAACATGTGTAAAAGTATACAAAACCATGATTATAAGTACAAGTCCATTTTACATGTTTAAAAGTGTCCTAAATGGTGATTAACTATATAAGCATTATATGGGGGGTTCCCATAAAAACAATAAAAGTAAAGACATAAAGAGTTTTAGATGACCTTAATATGATGTATGATGATAACCAACACAACCTAAACCCTTGTTTAGATTATAAACCCTAGCTTGCACACTTGGAAACCCTAAAACCAAATGAAACCCTAATCTTCCATTTTCCTTGCTTAACACTTGTAAAGGCTTAACCAAGCCTTCAAACCTTCTTAGTATGTCTTAGATATGATGTAGTAATGCTTGTATAAGTAGTAGAAAAATTTGTATGGGTTGGTTGTGGTGTGAGTTTTGAGCCGTGGCTTGTAAGAGAGAAAAAGAGGGATTGAGTTGGTTTTTGCTAAGTGATAAGTGATGTGTGTTCTTACCTCTTCATATGAATTGAATAATATATAATATATATATATATATATATATATATATTATATATATATATTATAATTTATATATATATATACAGGAACTAGTCAAAGATGGGAAAAATAAGACCAAAGACTAGTTCCAAGGGCTTCCATTAGGAGAAACCGTGAGGGGCACAAAAATACTGGTCAAAGGTCAAAGGGACCATGGAGGGTCTTAAGAAAGTGTCGATCGCCGTCAAAAAGCTTAGCGCATGGTCTTAGGTTTAATTGGCTTGAAGTTGGTTCAAAGACCAAGTTGGTTATTTGTGACCTCAATGTCCATTGGGACTATACTTAAAAACGAAATTTGAGGGGGGGGGGGCGGTTGAGTTCTAGTTTGGTGAATTTTTTGATTATTTGAATATAATATTAGTATAAACTTGATGTATAAGTTGGTGTTTAAGTATAAAGGTAATTACTTGTAATGTGTAGTTTTGAGTGAGTCATTTTATGTACAATTGACCAATAATGTTAACATAGTAAAGTTTTGATAAAACTTGAGTATTGGGTATAAAAATAGGTATTTGTTGAAGCGTAGAAAAGTTTTGGTGGTTCCGGGAATGCTTAAACGTATTTTATCGCGAAACGTAAACGTTTTACGTAACCAATAGAAAAATAAAATATAAAAAGATGATTATTACTTTCGTAAAATAATATATTGTTTGCTTGACGAAAACTTTAATTCGTTTGGTGTCTGTTTACGTTGATTGTTGATTTTTAGTTTACGCGACTTAACTTAACACTTAAAATTAAAAGCGAACGCGTACGGAAAAAAAAATATAATTAGTGAAATATATGACGTCGTAAATGACCTGAAAATACGGAATGTTACAGTCTCCTCCGGTTAGAAGAGCCTTGTCCTCAAGGCTCAAGTCGCGGCACTTGAAGAAGGTACGGGTTTAGAGAAGAGATGCGGAAATATGAGTGGAAAATTGAATTCGACAAAATTTAAGGTGACTACTCTCAGCATGGCATGGTTCTTCCTGAATGCATAGGTAATCAGTTATGCACCAAAATACATTGGTGTTTAGACTTTGTTTATGTGATGGCAACGGTGCTACAATGCTCATTTTCGTCAAAATAGTGTGATGTATGAAATGTATCCAATAGTTTTATAACGAAATGAAATAGTCAATAAAGTAAACGTGAAGTAGCTCATAGGGTGACAACAAAATGGTTTATAGGTTGACATCGAGATTGTTTGTAAAGCGATAGGTCATAACAAGTATAAAGAATATCCGAACAAATGCAGAAGTAGAAAAGAAAATGAACGTAAAGAATTATTCAATCAACAAAATGAACGTAAAAAGTCGTGTTCTAAAGGTAGGTGCTCCAAGGTGACACGTATGAGGTGACAAGTTAATTGTCGTACTCCCATCAACTGGAAGGCTTCAAAATGATGGATTACGAAACAACATATGCGATTCAAAAGCATAAGAAGAGTGTTCCAACTCGGAGTCGAAGGGTAAAGTAACTAGTGGAATTTACAAACTATGCCGAATTTCGATATCATCAAAAGGGAATAAAGTAAAGTCACGTAAATGATCGAAGTTAATCGTAAGAGATCAAGAAGAAATTAGCCCATATGCATAGGTATCCTTATATAATACCAGTATTGACGCTCAAGGGAGTAAATGGGAAATCAGAAAGTACACGAAAATCAGAATGATCAATATTTATATCAATGACCTATATAAGGTAATAGTAAGGACGTATAAGATAGACATAAGAGATCGAAATCATTGTCTAGTATAAAATACTGGGCCTTTATCCATGTTAATAGTAGCGGGGATGCAAAAGAGAGCAAATAAGTTACCTGGAAGCAAGCAGCGCGGTATCGGAGATTGGAATAACAAGGAGAGAACTCTATATTTTGAAAAACATGGTCATAGTCTAGGTTTTGAAAACGACCTAGTTCTCTATGACCTGAGCTCTGATACCAATCTGTCACACCCCCAAAATCGGACGGCAGCGGAATAGTAACATTGGGGTGCAACTTCAAGGCACAAAGTACAAGTCACAGAAAACGACCTCAAAAGAGACGTTTAAATAAATTTCACATTCGTTATATTAAAATCAGAGTTTACAAAGGATCCCATTTATAATGCAATAGAAACATTTTGTTTATTTTAAAACGTTTGTCGAATGGTATACAAGTTATTAAGCCTTCAAAAATATATCCGCGCGACTCGAATGCTCCCAATGCTCAGCTAGCAAAATAATAACCTGAGAAAATACACGCAAAAACGTCAACAATAATGTTGGTGAATTCATAGGTTTAAGTAAAAAGCAGTATTGAAATAATTTAAGAAATATTTCAGAAGAAAAGTAGCGTTACAACATTTAAAAGTGTTATTTCCGAAATCCATCCGAAATCCAAGTAGTAATTCAGTAAATCAAGAAGTATTTAAAAGTGGACCACAAGACTTAGGTAATGGTGGACTAAGTACGTATTCCGAAGTCCAAAACAAATAATAGCAGACTATGTACGTATTCCATAGTCCAAAATAGGTAAGGTAGACAAGAGAAACACATTCATCATGTCCAACACTTTGTATTATTGCACTAAGCTCATGACCCCGAAGCCTTAACTAGATTTTTGCCCCAATCGGAATATAGGATGCTTGCCAACACCCGGACACCTCTCAATGTTAAATGCACCTTGATCAAACTAGTGACCCAAGGAAAGGTAGGGATTGTCAGTCCCGATAGATCTATCCACAACACTCGCGCTTACTACAATAGCAATTAACGGTTCATGATAAATAGGGACTTCACGGCAATAAGGTAACTTAGCAATAATATTCAGGCAGTAATCTGGATAGCATACACTTTGTAAACACTTTGAAAACACTTAGAAAAACACTTGTGTCCAATAGTAAAACAAGCAATGTAATTCAAAAATTCACGGCTTCAAATATAGGTATTCAACGATCTCAAATCATGTAGTAACAAATCAAGCTTTAGTAAAAATAGTTAGGTAACGCTTACGTATAGAAATCAATAAGTTTATGTAGTAAAACGAGCATGTATTCTCCACCCCGAAAACAGTTTATGAAATAATTAAAAGAGAAAAGGTGGGGTTATGAACTCACCTTAGAAGTGAAGTGAAGAATAAGTCGAGTGAATGAATGAAAACGCGTCACGGAAATATCCAAAAGAAACCTAAGTAGATATCGGTCATTTAAGTACTAAACACTTTGATTATTTATAGGTCGTTTAGTTCATCATAATATCATTCGGGCTATCATAATTAAGAGGTCATGTAGTGACGTACGAGGAGCTAGGACACTTTAAATCATAAATCTAACAACTCGTCGATACGCCACCCCGAAGAGGCCTCATTATGAAACTCCCTAGTAATATAGTACTTTGATTAACTAATACCACATATAATTCTATATAGCTACATCACCGTCTATTTGTAAT
>BQNB010088218.1:0-18538 GCA_026074375.1 Tanacetum coccineum | reverse complement strand
TCCCCCATTTGATATTATATGCGCATTATGAAGATTATTATTTGTTTAAGGGGCGTATGGATGCATCCTAGATTTGTTTTGTATTCGATGGATTATGACCTTATGATATATGGATATTTGGTGACTGATGTTTGGGTGCAATCCACGTCTTTCACATTTGGAGCTCGCTACTCCATGGTTACTATGATATGATTTGTTTGGGCTTGGTGATTGAACTTAACTTAATTTGATTCGACTTTCTGATTCATCTTACCTTACACTATGATTTGATCTTCTGATTTGTCTTACCTTATATTTGTATCCCTTTGATCATGTATTGTGATATCCTTTGTACCTTGTATCGTATCCTTTGATTTCCGTTATCTTTTGCTTTCGATTATATATATCTGTTCACTAGGCTTTGTAAGCTCAGCCGCATTTTCTTTTCCTGCGGCAGGTATCTAAGCTAGGAGCTGGGGTTGCTTTCAGGCTATGAGTGCTGAGTGTGGACTTACCCTAGAGATCTTAGTTTTGATATATGAATTGTTTCTTTTCAAGACATTTGTTATTTCGTTTGGATATGTTTATCCTTTGAGAACTTATGTACCTTAAGTCATGTTGACTTATTTCCTTTGGTTATTTATTTAAGACTTCCGCTGTTTATGCTTGTGTTATGATTATGTATGCTTTTGATGTCACACCATATTTGTAATACTTCTACCCTTTTGGGTCGGGGCGTTACAATTTATGGTATCAGAGCTGCCAGGTTAATCATGACGAGGTCTTATGACCTTAGAGCTTAGGCTATGACCTGTGAGGATTGGGTAGACATTAGGTTCCTTCTGCGTAACTCTCTTCCGTAACCTATCTTGTTTTCGTTTGCTAATCGTTTTCTCGATCGTTCAGATGGTGACTACCCGTAGAAACTCGAATGACGATGTTCCTAACTTCGTGGCACATGATTAGTGCATGCTGTGGACCAATGATCTCCATAACCTTACGGCTGATTTGAGAACTAAGATCACCAATGTCATCAGGAATGGTGCTGTAATCTTCAGGTGGTAGTGGTGGGTGATGCTTACCACAGGGATTCTGTGTGGATCGAAATGGTTTTCTAAGTTTAAGCCGCATGCGTTTTCGTCTGCTGCCACTGCATGCTGATGCAGAAGATGGATTACGCATAGAGATGTTATTTTTAAGTTTGGTTTGTTCCGAATGGGGGGGGGGGGGGGGGGGGGGGGGGTGGGGGGGGGGGGGGTCAACTTCAAGACTCGTCTTGCTGCGTTTAAATCTAGAGGGTGATGCACTGAGTTGGTGGAAGGCTATGTGCGTCTCAGGTAGGAGGTTGCTGCTTTTACCGATACTTGTACTTGGGTTGCTTTGTGAGATTTTTTTTGCACAGGTATTTCCTCGGCTGCTCGAGACTGACAATGTTATGACGAGTGAGTATGGTCGAGTTGTCAGCTGGATCGAGAGATTCTAGGGAGTACATGGAGAAGTTCACTAGATTGGCTAGTTTTGTTGGAGCTATGTGGAGATGGCTCAGAGGCAAGTATGACATTTCAAGTGGGGGTTTTAAAGAGTGGGTTTTGGACCGGATCTTAATATGAGTTATACAAATGTTGCGAGAGTTGCGGTGCTGCCGTAAACTTTGAGTTATTGGCATGAGAGTGGGAAATTCGAATAAGCGGGACAGAGATGGTAAATTGGATTCAGAAAGGGCGACTAGGGTAAACGGAGAACAAGGGTCTGTTATGACCAGGTCAGCATGAGTATAGGGTCGTCAGATCAGAGTGTTGAGCATCGGGGTCGTTAGGAATCGGGGATAAGATTCGAAACGCAAGATTTTCAGAGGTCTGGATCAGAGGTTTACTGGTAGGTTGGGACTGACCGCTAGGGTCAGGGTAACTACAACAGCGCCAGCACAGGGGTCAGTCAACTCGGGTTTTTAACAGGGTTCATGCTTCAGGTTATGCGGTCGGAGGTGTCTACTGAGACTTTGCCTTCTCACCTCTTTTGTACTCCTGTGGAAAGCCTCATCAGTGTTTGTTATTTGGCTACTGGGGTATATTTTACTTCGGGTCTATCAACATAAGGTGATGGATTGTCCCTAGGAAAGCAGAATCAGAGTTGCCAACGGATTTTGCTAGACTACCTCATCTTTCAGGACGGGTTTAGCTACGACTCTGTGATCAGGCTGGCAAGACTTCATGGTACTATTACCGGTATTCTCTACATTGATGATCGTACTGTCTTCGTTTTATTTTTTACTAGAGCCTACAAATTTATTATAAATCTATCGCTTTTG
The DNA here is from genome assembly GCA_026074375.1 of Tanacetum coccineum. Classification (NCBI taxonomy): domain Eukaryota; kingdom Viridiplantae; phylum Streptophyta; class Magnoliopsida; order Asterales; family Asteraceae; genus Tanacetum; species Tanacetum coccineum. The sequence continues at coordinate 16,251 of BQNB010088218.1, read as the reverse complement.
CTAAGAAAAGTATATGACTCCTACACATAATTGAACGTATAATTCATTTCAACCCAATGAAGAACCATTGTTATTGATCATGAATTGTTAACTGCATCTACGTTTTGTTTTTTTTATTATCGTATTGTCTGCGAATTTACTCCTATCCATTATGTTCGACTTTGATGTGATTCTTGGCATGGATTGGTTGGCTTCTCATCGTGCTACTATTGACTGCTATGCTAGGACTGTAATCTTGGTAACGTTCGCCAACCTGAATTTGTTTATCATGGTTCCTCACCGCTTAAGTCCGTTAAGCTCATCTCTGCTATGAAGGCACGTACCTTGATTTCTCATGGGTGCCAAGGTTTTCTGGCTTCTGTTATGGACACATCTTTGGAGGGTCCTAATATTGAAAATCTTTCTGTTGTTCGTGAATTCGCTGATGTTTTTCCCGATGAACTTCCTGGACTTCCTCCGGCTAGGAGAGATTTGATCTTAGCATGAGTTAATTCTTCAGCGCTGAACTATCTCAAAGGCTCGTATCGTTGACATCCTAGTTGAATTGAAAGAGTTTAAAGGAGCAGATACAGGAGATGTTTGGAGAATGGCTTATTAGAACCAGTGTTTCGCTTGGGTGCACGGTTCTTATTTGTTAAGAGAAAGATGGGAGCTTGCGCTTGTGTTTTTGATTACGCGAAATCAACCGTATTACTATTTGTAAACGATCCTCTTCCGCGAATTGATTGATTTGTTTGTCCAACTGAAAGGGGGCCAAATTATTTTTCTAAGATTGATTTACGATCTGGTTATCACCAGCTTCGTGTGAGAGAGCATGATATTTCTAAGACTGCTTTTTGTATGCGTTATGGCCACTACGAGTTTTTGGTTATGCCCTTCGGTCTGACTAATGCTCCTGCCGTGTTTATGGGATTTGTTGAACCTTATTTCCAACGAGTACCTTGATAAGTTTGTTATTTATTCATCGTCGACTTACTCGGTTACTCCAAGTTTGAAGAAGAGCTGAGCAACATTAACAGATTGTGTTGAGATTCTTAGACAGAAGAAGTTGTATGCGAAGTATTCAGAGTGCGGAGTTTGGTTAAGTCAAGTCGCTGTTACCTTGGTCATTTGTATCTGCAGTAAGGATCATTATGGATACCATCAAAGGTTAAAGCTATAACAAATGGCCGAGACTACTACAGGTGAACGGAAGTGAGAAGTTTTTCTGGGGCTTGCTGGCTATTACCGAGTTTTGTTTAGGGTTTCTCCCGATTAGCTTTAACTCTTACCATATGATGAGAAAGGGGTGAGAAGTTTGTGTGACGGATGAGCGTCAGGGAGTGTATTTGAGGATTTGAAATGGTGATTGGTGTTGCTCGATATTGACTCTTCCATCAGGTACAGGGGTTTTCAGATATACAGTGAGCATCGAAGAAAGGTTTTGGGTTGAGTTTGATGCAACATGGGAAGGTGATCGCCTACGCTTTCTAAATTTTTAGTACTTAATTTGCTATTTTTTAGGATTTAATTAAATTAAATTAGTTTTTAATTCATAAAAAAATCAAAAATAATAAAAAAAATGTTTTTCTTTTTCTTAAAATTTTCTTTTGTCCTATTTTATGTTTAGAAATTAAGTTTGCATTTTTTAGGAGTTAATTTTAGTGTATTTGCTTATTTGTCGCTTTTAGTTGCTCCCGTTAATTTGTTTAAGTGTTTAATAGCTTTTAATTATTCATTTTAATTGTTGCTTTTAATTAGAAGTTACAGAAACTCAAAAATATCTTCTCTCTCATTCAAATCACAATCCAAGCTAAAGCAAGGTTTCAATTTCACAAGTCATTGGGAAAACGACCCGGTGATCATACTTCCCGGTTAAATATACGTATTATATTATATATATATATATATATATATCTTTTAAGAGTGAATTTTTCTTAGGGAATTTTCTTAATGTGACAACCATGACTTGAACAGGTTAGTCAAACCGTTAGTGTTGACTTATGTGTCTGTCGCAAAGTATGGTTTATGTGATTCTATGTGTTTTTATGTGTTTATGAGGTTTTGGTAATCAATCTATTGAGTGTGATCATCTCAATGAGATTAGAATGATGGGGAAATTTGTTGAGTTCATTTCGTTCATTTTTAATGACAAAGAAATGATTGTTGATATTGGAGCGTTTGCAAGTTAATTGTGTAAGTAAATATATACGTATACGTATTTTGTGTTAGTTACCTAAGATAGGTTTAGCGTTTAAGTGTTAGACTAAGAAAATGTAAAATTTCTATTTTTAGAAAGTTAGGTTCGAAATGAATAGTTATTTTTAGAAAGGTAGTGAACTGTGTACTACCAGCAGGAACTGGGTACTACCAGCAGGAACTGTGTACTACCAGTAGGAACTTTGTACTGCCAGTAGGAACTGTATAACTACCAGTAGGAACTAGAAATTCATAAATTCCTAACAGTAGTTAACTGCGTTAATACAAAAAGGTATAGTCAAATTAATTAAGGTTTTTATAAAAACTTAAGGTTTTAATTGTAAATATAAAATAAAAAAAATAAAAAATATATATTTAATTATTTTCGGCCGAGTTTAGGAAAAAGAAGAAAAGAAAAAAAAAGAAATCCTAATCCTAATCTAAAACCTAATTAGACTTAAACTATAATTCTACCTAGATGCCTATATATACTAAACCTAGAATCCCTAACCCTCCCCTCACTCTTGGTTCGACCGGCCATAGGAAAAAAAGAAGAGAGAAGACGATTTTTTTTGGTTTAATCTTAAGGTACGAATTCGATTTGTTAATTCTAGTTCGTTTTTAATTCTAGTAACTTAGTTATGATGGATTAGGGTTTAAATTAAGTTTTATAAATTAGGGTTTGTAATATCCAGAAAGTTTAAGATATAATAATGTTAGTTTAAGCATTAGATTAATTAAATTGGTGATACGAACATGTATTAGGGCTTAGATCACCCGAACTAGTTATAAAATTCACTGCAGAAAGTTAGGCAGTTTTGTAACGAGCATAACTCGGTCATAAAAGATCAAATAAATAATTTACAACATACTGGAGATAACCTCAGAGAGTCTACTTTCTATAAAAGTCGGCCTCATAAGTTTTTATGGTCGGGAAGTGGGTCAAATGGTCATTACAAAATCAGTGTGTAAAACAGTGACGAATTTCAGTTTTGGTTTTGATTTTTCTAAAAATACTTAGACACTGAGTTAGAGTCTCTAAGTCACGTGGAAGTTAGTTCATATATTGTGTGTGACCTATGAATTTTGTCTAAGGTCATAGTGGGGTATAAGTTGGGTAATTAATGTCATACTTTTAGAAGGTCAGATTCTGGACGAATTTTAAACACTTTGGATTAATGAATTTCTAAGGGGTATTTATAAAAGGGTAGTGACTTTGGGAGAGCTATGAGAGGTTCATAGGACATATATGTAGCATGGTGAATTTTGGTTTGAATTATGGGAGTGTTTAAGTAGTGCGTTTAGGGCGCGCAAGTAAGAGTAAAATTCTGCTTAAAACCAGAAAGTTTAAAGAGTAGCATTTAAGTATAAATGAAATATGTAAGAATGGGTAAAGGTTTTAAATGATTATAGGACTATGATAGATAGCCTAGGTATCCATCATAGTTGAAGTTACATCATATTGGGTTGAATGCCTAATTGATGGTAGCTAATAATGTGTTTAATTGTTTAGATTGTTCGTGATGTCGTGTTATTTGTGAGAAGAGTTTGTGGGGGGAATTGAAGCTAGCAATCAGGTGAGTTTCATAGTCCTATTTTTAAATGTCTTTACATTTTGGGATGAAAATGATGCTTGTGATCTAAAGATATTTTGAATGCTGTGATTATGTGTTTTGCTTTCATGTGGACATTATGTGATTGCTATATGACTTATTGTTGCATGTTGAATGTGATATTGGTGTTATCGTCTACTCATGTAGGCAAGACTTGGGATTTATCCCGAGTGGTAATGTGGTGTTATCGTCTACTTATGTAGGCAAGATCCTTGGAGCTGATCAACTCCTTGTGATATTGTGTTATCGGTACCAAGAGTCTGGAATTGGATATTGGATCCTTTCCATGACTATTAGTGGATCGGGGGTAACGTTCCTACCCAGTTGTTGTAATGGATCGGGGGTAACGTTCCTACCCAGTATGTGGATTGCATGTTAGCATAAGTTCATATTTTGCATAATTGTCCTTTATTGTTTTGATAATCACAGTAATTCGGTTTTAAAGTTTTATTGTTGTCCTAAACCTATGTCTCTCACCAACCATGTGTTGACGTATTTTAGCATCATTTTCAGGTGAGCTTAATGGTGCTAAGATAGAATGAAGTGGCTAGAAGAGACCGTAGGATGCTTGGAGTTATTTATGCTTTCTGTTTGAATTGTTTGGTTTATGTTTTTGCATGTCATTTATTGACGAGACCTCTTTCTCATTAATAAAGACACCATTAGGTTTTGGGTATTGTTATGACACTTTGTGTCTTTGCTTTACTTTAGTTTTCATTTTGTATTCTCTATATAGGCCTCCATGTGTTTGTATGATATACTTCTTGTTTACGCCTCGCGTTTCCGCCTTGGCGGAGGCACTGTGTCACCAAGCACTCAAGAAAGCACCCTGGCAACTCTATTTATGACTCAATCACCACATACCAAGCAGCTTTACAAGCACTCTCTATCAACCCTTAACCACCAAGAAAGGCATTTGGCGTGTCACCTCTTTGTCATTTTATGTAATTCCAACCCCCCCTAAAACCCTTCCACCTTGCATATCTACCTCTATAGCCCACAATACTCACCTTATATCCTCCCTTAGTCATCACTCTACAGCCCTTAAACCCCTCTCTAAGTTTTCTTGGCCACCAAGGTGATTTCGAGCCCTATAAATAACCAAACACCCCATTATCACCACTCAAATGGAGTTCTAACCTCGACACAAGATAGGATCAAGTTGAAGTCCACTATGCTCGAATAAAGAAGAAGTCAGAATCAAGAAAAATGAGCCTTTGAAGGTCGTATGGCGTTACAAACTCGAAAACCATATTTCGACCCATTTTCTTGCTCAAGTATGCTTAGTCTTGTTCAACAAGCTTTAATCTGTATTAGAATGTTATAATATCTTAGAACTATATATAAGCTCTTGTTTGAAGCCTTGAATCCTCAAACCCATGTGTTTTTATCTTAAAAACCTAAAAAAAACGATTCCGTTTTGATTTTCTAGCTAACGAATCCTTTTTCTAAACTTTTGATACGTTAGAACATCTTATTTTAGCTTATTCTAATAAGCTATAACCTTCAAATATCATTTGGAATCTGAAAATAAGCTTTCATGGCTTTTTGGACTTGTTTTGCAAATATTTCCATGCATAGGGGTATATATCGTAACTTTCTGAAAGTTATAACTAAAGGGGCTAAAAATGTCATTATTATAAAGTTATAACTATAAGGACCTATTTTGCCAAAGTTTCAAAGTTAAAGGTTTAAATTATAGATACTTTATATATAAAGGACTAAAGTTGTAAAAGTTTATAAACCAAGGGTATATATTGCCAATTTTGCAAACTTAAAAGTATAAAATATGATATTTTTATACAAATTATAAAAATATATATTAATATTATAAAAATCTATTTTATTAAAACCGACACATTTATCGTTATTGATCATAAATCGACGCATTATTTCGTTATATATTTAACGTAATTTATCATCAACTAACTTTTGAAGAAACTTAAAAATCTTATCGTATCACGTTACTAGGGAATTTCATATGAAGGGTTTCATTTGAGTTTTCGTTTTGACGAGTTTGTTGTGTTTACGATTTAAAGTGCCCTGGCTCCTCAAACGATACTATATGGCCTCTGGATTATGATAGCCCGAATAGCGATACAATATTTCCATAATTTAATAAATTAAAGATATACGTTAAACTTTATGAAGTTTTGAAACATAAACTATCACACTAAGACTTGACATATCACCCCAGGTTGCGTGACGAAGCTGTTACTTTCACTTGATATACTTTTGCCATCAATCAGATTTCCCTATACTGTTAAGGTGAGTTCATAGCCTCACTTTTAAATCTTCTATTTCATAAACCCGTGAGGGGGATACATGCTATAAACCATGAATACAAGTGTTTTCTAAATGTATGCTATCCTGATATATTATTGCATCTGTTGTCTAAGTCCCTTTATGCCAAGTCATTGAATATGCCTCAGGACCTAAGGTTCTTATCTGACTATTCCACCAAGTCAAAGCAGCACCTAACAGAGTGCAGGTGGTAAACTTAACCTGATTTTCGATAGCACAACCACTGATATTGAAGACTGATTCCATCTTTTTGATCCACCTGGTTAAACCGACAACGCCTTCATTTCCTTTGAAGTTCAAAGGTTGACATTTCATGAAGTCAGCATAGAAACAAGGGCGCACAGAATGGCTAAACTGTCACATCATCAAACTCTTTATGTTTTCATGTAGATGTAGATTTTGGGACCTCTATTTGTAAAAACTCTGATGAAATAATGAATGATAACTTATCTTTTAAAAACGTCTCTTTCAAGTTGTTTTCTATGATTATGACTGTTGTACTATGAAATAATACCCCAGATTAGCTTCCGCTGCTATATGTCAAAAATGGGGGTGTTATACAATATGAGAATTTTACTGCATCAAGATCTGAAGGACTGGATAAAACCTATGATTGGTTTTAGAAAATCATCAGTCAATTGGAAATTCATAGTGAAGATATCTCTTAGGAAGATGCAAATCTAAAGCTATTGAGAAGTTTACCATCAGCTTGGAACAATATTGCTTTAATCATGAGAAATAAATCTGATCTTGACACATTGAGTATGGATGATTTGTACAACAACTTGAATGTATATGAAGCTGAAATTAAAGGTCAATCAAGCTCAAGCTCAAACTCTCAGAATGTGGCTTTTGTATCTTCAGATAACACTAGCAGTACTACTGAAGCAGTTAATACTGATCATGATGTTTCTACAGCTAGTTCACAGGGACAAGCTTCTTCCTCAACCTATGCTGATGATGTCATGTTTTCCTTCTTTGCTAATCAATCTAATAGTCCACAACTGGACAATGAAGATCTGGAGAAGATTGATACTGATGATCTTGAAGCGATGGATCTCAAATGGCAGGTGGCCATGCTTACCATGAGGGTAAAGAGATTCATAAAGAAGACTGGAAGGAGTGTGAATTTCAATGGCAAAGAAACTGTTGGATTTGATAAAACAAAGGTTGAATGTTACAACTGCCACAGGAGAGGTCACTTTGCTAGAGAATGCAGGGCACCAAAGAATCAAAGGAATAGAAATAGAGATAATACAAGAAGGGTTGTACCAGTGGAGACTCCTGCAAATGCCTTGGTTGTTCAAGATGGGATATGTGGTTATGATTGGAGCTATCAAGCTGAAGAAGGACCCACAAACTTTGCTTTAATAGCCTATACATCTCAAGGTTCATTAAGTTCATCAAGTTTAGACTCTGAGGTACATACTTGCTCTAAAGATTGTTTAAAATCATATCAATCTCTTCAAAAATAGTATGATCAACAGCGTGAAGTTCTTAATAAAGCTAATCTAGAAATAATGGGTTATCAAATGGAATTAGAATCATTAGAAGCTAGGATAGTTGTTCATCAAAAGAATGAAGCTGTTTATGAAGAAGACATTGCATTTTTGAAATATGATGTTAAGGTAAGAGATAATTCTATCACAGAGCTTAAAAATCAGTTAGAAGAGGCTTTAAAAGAAAAGGATGATTTGAAACTCAAACTAGAAATATTTGAAGAATCATCTAAGAATCTATCTAAATTGATTAATAGTCAAATAAGTGCTAAAGACAAGACTGGTCTTGGTTTTGACAGTTAAGTGAATGAGAATGAATCACATGATATGAATAATAGTGAAGTATTTGAAAGTGCATCTGATAGTAGTGTGAATGAGAGTAAAGAGGATAATAATCAAGTAAATGATAGGTATAAAGCAGGCAAGGGGTACCATGTAGTCCCTCCTCCCTATACTGGGAACTTCATGCCCCCAAGACCTGACTTATCTTTTGCTGGATTAGATGAAACTGTTTTTATGTCTACAGTGAGAAAGACCACCACTTGTATGCCTGAAACTAAAACAAGTTTATCTAAGACTGGTAAGGATATTACAGAGAAGTTTAAAACTGTTAGTCCTAGTGCTCCTATCTTTGAAGAATAGGACACTGATAATGATAATGATAGTGTATTAGGCCCAAATCTATTCAGACAAAACCAAAGTTAACTAAAATTAATTTTGTCAAATCTGGTGAGAATGTAAATTCTGTTAATAAGGAAAACACACATAGGCAAGCAGAATACCCTAGGAAAAGTCAAAGTCCTAGGAGTAATGGAAGAAACTAGAATGGAATGATGACTCAGAAACTAGGGAATGGTTTTGAGTTTATAAAGAAAGCTTGCTTTGTATGTGGGAGTTTCAACCATTTAATCAAAGACTGTGATTTTTATGACAATAAAATGGTAGAAAAACTAGTGTTAAAGAATGAGGGAAGGGTTACTGGTCAAAGGGAAAATAGACCAGTATGGAACAATGCTCAGAGGATGAACCACCAAAATAAATTGACTCACCCACATCCTAAAAGGAATTTTGTTCCAACAGTAGTTGCAACAATGTCAGGACAAGTGCCAGTTAATGCTGCTAAGCAAAGCTCTACAAGAGCAGCAGCATCAATTAGTACTGCCAGGCTTGTTAATATTGTTGCTCCTAAACCAAAAGTGAATGATGCATTACCCACAACATATTCTTATTTTAAAGCACATTTACCTGTAAGAAGGCCTTTTAATCTAAAATCAGCAACTAAAACCAATAAAAGAGTTAATACTGTTAAGGTTTATAATGTAACTACTGCTAGGCCAAAAGCAGTAGTTAGTACTGCTGAGGGAATTGGGGAAAATGCTGTTAAGTCCTCAGCATGCTGGATTTGGTGACCAACAGGAAATGTTATTGACCATACCTCTAAAGATAGTGGATCATACATGCTTAAAAGATTTTACTATGTTGATCCACAAGGCAAACTCAAGTTAGTAATGGCTTGGGTCCCTAAGAGAAACTAATTCTCTTATTTTAAGTGCATGGTAATCCAAAATATGCTTTACAGGATCAAGGAATTTTTGATAGTGGATGCTCTAGACATATGACTAGAAACAAGTTCTACCTCTTAGATTATCAAGATATTGATGGTGGATTTGTTGCATTTGGAGGAAGTACTAAAGGAGGTAAAATTACTAGAAAAGGTAAAATTAGGACTGGGAAATTAGACTTTGAAGATGTATACTTTGTAAAGAAACTTAAGTTTAACCTTTTCTCTATCTCTCAAATGTGTGACAAGAAAAACAGTGTTCTTTTCACTTAGACGGAATGTCTTGTTCTATCTCTTGACTTTAAACTACTTGATGAAAGTCAAGTCTTGTTTAAAGTTCCTAGACAAGATAACATGTACATTTTTAAATTAAAGAATGTTTTTCCTTTAGGAGGTTTGACTTGTTTATTTGCAAAGGCTACAAATGATGAGTCTAATTTATGGCATAGGAGGCTTGATCATATAAACTTTAAAACTATGAATAAACTTGTGAGGGGAAACCTTGTTAGAGGTTTGCCTTCAAAGATTTTTGAAAATGACCATTCTTGTGTTGCCTGTCAGAAAGGAAAGCAGCACAAAGCCTCATGTAAGACCAAGCTTGTAAGCTCTATCAGCTAGCCTTTACAAATGTTACACATGGATTTGTTTGGTCTAACATTTGTAAAAAGTCTAAATAAAAAGATGTATTCCTTTTGTACAGATAATTTAGTTAGGTTTAGATGCTTTTTTTGGCCCTTAAGATAAGACTAGTGAATCCCTTAAACATTTATCACAGAATAGAAACCAATAAATCATAGGGTTAACTATTATCAATGTGATAACGGAACTGAGTTCAAAAAATAGGAAAGGAATCAGTTTTGTGAGATGAAGGAATCAGAGAGGAATTTAGTGTTGACTATGACCTTCCAAAACAAAATGGAGTAGCTAAAAGAAAGAATAGAACACTAATAGAGGCAACTAGGACTATGCTAGCAGATTTACTGTTACTTGCTACATTTTGGGTTGAAGCAATTAATACTGCTTTATATGTTCAGAATAGAGTTTTAATAACAAAGCCTCATAACAAGACACCTTATAAACTTTTAATTGTAGATCATCAAAATCTATACTTTTCATGAGAGCTTTGGTATCCTAGTTACATCATGAATACCTTAGATCATCTAGGCAAGTTTGAAAGGAAGGCTGATGAGGGGTTCTTGGTTAGATACTCTGTTGTGGATCCCTTTTGAATATAGATCTTACTACCTTGTTAAGGGTTGTAGCTAATATGAAATAATTCACCAAACTACAGGAGAAAACAATGTATAAGAACCTATAAGTTATGCGGAGAACTACTTATAATGATAAGCTATGAGATTGACTAATGACTGATATATCTAGACAAGCATAAGGGTTCCTTTTATAACACCAAGAAAACTCTAATTTTAGGCTTACCAAAAGCGTAAAAGATCATTGCACATCATTCCCTATAATAACTCATGCATATCTCTTAAACGGTACTAACTATTTATACTAACTGTACTAACTATCTAGAGCAGCACTTAACCATTTTGAACTGTCATTATACACTCGCTAGACTGCGAGCTAGTGGGTTACAAAGTATATGACTAACGGTACTAAGTCAGGGAATGTATAAATCCCAACAATCCTCCCTAAACATGATTTTTAACATGTTTAAATTCATGTTCTTCGTGTAATATCTTTGAACCTTCATGGAGATGTATTCAAACAACTCTGACAAATCTTGATCTGATTTTAAAGTTTCTTGACAAACTTTTGCTATCCTTCTGCAACATGTCCTTCAACAAAAACAACATCTTTTTTAGCAACAATCAACTCAGTTGAGCTTGAGTAGTTTTTTGGCAACTACCAGCCATAAACGGATATTGATATTCCTTTACCAGTACCGTATTGCTCTGGAATAGTCAACTCATTAATTTCAAAAAATGGTGAGTTGATTACCATACATTTATTGTTAAACTGCCAACCATCAACGGAATTGACTTGTCTATCTACCAAATACCGTTTAGCTTTTGGACTAGCTAATGCTTCATGCCATAACATGGTGCATTGATACACCATAATTTTTAGCAAAACTATCAGCTAACAACAGAATTGACGTAGTCATACCAAGAAACATTTTGATCCTTGGACTTAGCCAACTCTTAACCTGAGCAAGTCGATTTATGAGAACCTTACAATTTTTTTGGTAAATTTTCAACCATAAACGGATTTGATGAAGTCTTTACCACAAGCCGGTTTGCCTTATGACTAGCCCTTTTATGCCTATTCAGCATGGTTGAACTAATGACCATTTTGTTTATGTGGTGGTTAGCCAACACTCAAACCCTTACTCAATTCCATTTCATCTTACTCTTCATTAGCATTGCTTATGAACCCTTATCAAATCTATATGCCCAGTACTTTCTACCTCAACTTCTAATCCAAAATCAAGCATTCTTTGTAGCAATTCCTTGAAGAGAGGATATTTTCTTTCAACTAGCATGTGAATGACTATTCCATCCTTAAACTCTAGTATGCAAACTCCACAAGCCTCATATAGTCTCTAAGTGACAATCTCCCAATCTTGTTGATCATTCCAGAAATCACCTTGATCAGTTACTTCTATTGAGGATTCCATCATAATCTTTAAGTCTCCCCAAAGAATCAACTCTATACCTTCTGGTGTGCTTTCTGAGTACTGCTTCATTACCAAATCATATAAGTGAAACAAATATTCTCTATCAAAAATATGAAGTACCTCCATTAGATAGTTGAATGCCCTAAAATTTCCATTGACTCTGTAGACAACAAGGTAATCCCCCTCGATTGATGAAACCTTGTCCAACTTAGAAATAAATGATTTTGTCTCCATTATTTCACTATCTATGGTACCTTTAAATGTAACAATCTTTAGACACTTTCTGTGTTCATCATCACTATCAACATCTGGTTGTGGTCTTTTCCTTTTCCTAGCAATCATCTTTATATGACCACCTTTTCTCTTCTTTGTACCTCTAGCTATCTAAATCTTGCTTTCGGTCCATTAGCTGAGACATCTCCTGACAAATCTTCTTCTTCTTGTCAGGATCACTAGCTCCTTCATTCATTTCCTTAATCTTTCTTTCATCTTCAGTAGAACCAATAGTAATGAAACTATCATCAAACCTCTTTACTTTTTCATACAAAGCCTTTATTTCATCAAAACTTTTGGTCTTAATGTAGCATGCCTTTTTTGTTTTCCAACATGTTTCAAATAAGTCATCATTTGATTCCTAAACTGATTCTTTGTTAGAGGTTTGTTTCTAATAGCTTCAGATCTTTGTTGAGCAAGGATTCTTCTTTGAGTAGCTATAGTATCATGAAGAAATTTTGCTCTCTCTTCCACTGTGAACTGTTCTCTCTCTGCTTCTTGTACTCTTTCAGCTAGAAGTCTGTCAGCTTCAATTCTTGCTTGAATAAAGTCATATTCATTAGAGAGTGCAGTCTTAGTTGCTTCCTCCTCAGTTAGCCTTTTTCTCTCTTCTTCAGCTTCCCATTCCTCTTGCATTTTTCTAGCCACCTCTTCATCATGAGCAATCTGATCAAACTTCTTTTTAGCTTCAGTAATTTCTTCAGATTCAGTATCAGATTCCTCATCTTCTTCAATCCTCTTTTTGCCTTTATCATTTGGATCAATCTTGGGAAGAGGCTTCAATGTTAATACTGATCTTGTTGAAGTGGTCCTTGGTCTCTCAGCATTTTTAGCATTTCTAATTTCTACTCCTTTTTCCTTTTCTTTTGAAACTGCTTTAGCTTGACTCATGTTTAGAAGAACTTGAGCAATTGTTTCATCATCTCCAAAGGTTGTTGGAGTAGGTATTGGAGTTGTTTGAGCTGCTAAAGAAGTACTTTCTCTTGGTTCTGGCTCAGCAGTACCTTCTTCAACCTTGTCAGTACTAAGTTTTGTTTTGGAAGTACTAACTTTTGGCATGTCAGTACCTGCATCTTGCCTATCAGTACTTTGTTGCTGAGCAGTACTTTATCCCTTTTCATTAACTTTATCAGTCTTCCCTTCATCTTGGGCAAGAGTGTAGTCCATTGTGTCATCAATGTCCATGTCGAAATCATCCCATTCAGTGTTTGTAGGTACTGTAGGAGCACCTTTGGAAGATTTAACAGTTTTCCTCCCTTGTTTGAATACACTCCTCCTCTTTGATGTCTTCAAGACCTTCTTCTTATTTTGGTTCTTTCTCTTAACAGTCCTGAGCCAAGCTTTATGATGAAGAATGAAAGGCCTGGCTTTCATTTTCAACTTCTTGACTTGTGCCTTCAAAGATTTGATTTCTATAGCTTGAGCTGTAACCTGTGTACACAATGAAAGATAGAGATCATAGACACTTTAGAGAGTCAAGCCACCCTCACTCCCTGAAAGAGATTTATCACTGAATGACTGACTTCCAAGATTTCCACCAGATCCCTCAGGAATAGGATCAGGAATAAGTATAGTGGGTGAAGGTCCAGGTGATGGGTCAGACTGAGGCTCAACATGGGCTTCACTTGGGTGAGGAGGAGATGGTGTAGGTTATGGTTCAGATGGTCTTTCTAACCCTTCAACCTCATCCTTTGTTGGTTGAACCAACATGTTAGAAAATAGAGGCGTGACTTTCCCTAAAAAATGTTTTCCCTTTTTGACCATAAAAGAGAAAAGTTTATTAGACAAAGCATGGATGGGAAAGTGGTCTAATGGGACATGCACATTCTTTAACTGGTTAGACAAAAAGATTGAGATAAATCTTGGATACATGACAAACGTTTTTGTTGCATCCAAGTGTCTAAGCATAACATCAAAAATTAACTTAGAAAAATTAAACTTTTGATTAGAGGTCAAGAAAATTACTGTAGTGGCAATATTAGTGGGAATATGATCCCAAGAAGTATTTTTGAACTTAGGCAATGATTTAGGGTATGAAATGGAAATTTCCATTAGGGTGAAAATAGTGCTTTGTTAAATGTTAGGACAGTTAAATCCCCCTTATACCCCATGAGCTTAATAGCATCAAATATGGCCTGATTATTCAAAGAATCTATCCCATCAACATCATCAAAATGAAGATCACTTCGTATGGATGCTTCGGAGATAGTTACAGGCTTGCCAACTACTTTGGCATTAATATATCTAACATTATTGATTGTTTGGGACTTAGCAGATGTCCAAAACTGTTCAACAAACATAGTAGAGATTACAGGACTTACAGTGAGAGCATAGTGAATAGAGCTTCATGTAAGAAAGTCAATAATCTCATGAAACTCTGCATTTCCATCAGTCTTCTCTAGATAATCAACCATATTGTGTTTAGGACACGATTCAAGAACAACCATGGTTGTAGAATTTATGATCGTCGGTGAGTGAGAGATTAGGGTTTGAAGAAGGAGAGTAATTGAGAGAGATTACGTGAGTGAATTTTTGCAATTGAATGGTTGAAATAGGTTAAATAAACCTAAGAGCGAAGAAACCGTTTACAAGTTACACTTTAGACCCTTGGCGGTATTTTCTTCCAACGCTCTTTAGCGGTACTAACTTTGCCCATCGGTACACGAAAATTGCACGTCGATACTAACTTTATGTGAAAACAAGACTTCACCAAGTTTCGCAATAAGAGTTCTTTAGTACCATATTATCTCCTGTAATGACTCTTATATCCCAAATAACTCATTAAATCCTCACCATTACCAGATCCATCTTTGAGTGCATAACCAATAACTAGTCCCCCCCAAGCCCTTTATCACCCCTAAACACATTGCAGCTTATGGAATAGTAACCACCGCAAACTACACAACCAAGAACAGCAACCAACTAACATTATAAGCCTTGTATAGACGAACCTCAACATAGTCTATCAGTGTGAAATTTTTATGTCACCAGGATAAGAATCTTCCCATAAGCATCCCTTATGAAGAGGTGCTAAAATATGAAATATGCATGTAATGTATAGACAACCTGGAAGACTATAACAATGCAATATATACATTCATTCTCAATTAGATCTTTGTGTTCATGAAATTGAGACCCATAGTCTAACATTTGATTTTTAATCCACAAAACTTGCCCACAGTAATTTGCAGCAACAACATATTCTTCCTCTGTAGTAGAAGTAGCCATAATTGTCTGCTTTTAGCATTGCCAAGAAATAAGTCTCCTGCTAAAAAATTGACAACCTCCTGTATTGTGAGTTCCTAATCAAGATTTGCTCCCATCAAATTTACGTAACGTAGAAGGCTTTCCAAGTTAAATGAGACCACTCTGGGTATCCCAAAGGCCAGTTAGGGTTTGCTTAAAATACCTAAAGATTCCGACGTTAACAGCATATAGATGAAGAGGTCTATGGAGTGGACCTAAACCTAGAACAAGCACAAACTACAAACAAAAATATCAGGCTATAAGCAGTCAAGTACATTAAAGAGCAATCATGGATCAATAAAGGTGTACACCACATCACAAGCATCCTCATCCCTACTAACGGCTTCTGGTCACTATTGGTGTACAAGTAGTCTTACAACTGACAAAAAGAACTTCTTTTAGGATTTCTGCAACATACTTATCCTGACTTATAAAGATACCATCTTCTTTCTGTTTGACTTGTAATCCAAGAAAGAAATGAGCTCTCCCATAGAACTCATCTGAAATCTACTCTTCATTAATGCTTTAAATTCATCACACCAAGATCTCTTTATAGAACCAAAAATAATATCATCCACATAAACTTGTACTAACATGATATCATTTTTGTCCTTCTTAATGAAAAGAGTCTTGTCAATAGTTCCTCTTCTATATCCATTCTTAAACAAGAAAGTAGATAAAGTAGCATACCAGGCTCTAGGAGCTTGGTGTAAACCATAGAGAGCTTTCACTACTTTGTAGACCTTCTTAGGATACTTAGGATCTACAAAACCTAGAGGTTGAGACACATAGACCTCCTCATCAATTCTACCATATAGGAAGGCACTTTTCACATCCATCTGATAGACTATGAATATAACACCCTGTGTTTTCAAGTCATTGACGACGTCGATAAATGTACTATTTAATTTTTAGTGTTGTACGCGTTTGCTTGTG
>BQNB010088217.1:15039-27715 GCA_026074375.1 Tanacetum coccineum | reverse complement strand
GTGAAAGAATTAAGTGAAAAAATGAAGCCGATAATAGATGAAATGTTCTCAAGATATCTCCAAAAGTGTGCTTTAGTATTATTACCATAACTCCTTCAAACAAACTCGGTTTTAGTTGATTCAAGCGGCCACGGAAAAAGGAAAGAGAGATATACAGCTTTCATGGGTTGAACTACGGCGTAGTTTGACACCTCAACTACGTCGTAATTGGTTTAAAGACTATAAATAGAGGCCAAATTCAACTCTAATATTCATTCATTATTCGTCCCATCTCAGGAGACGACCAGGACACCATCCCTAGGAGTTTTCCAGCACTCTCCAACTACTTTTGAAAGGAGAATTCAGTCTTGATCTTCATCATTATTAGCTTAACGTCAAGTAATTTGTATCAAACATTATGTTTAATTCGATCTATCTTTTATTCATTACTATTTATGTAATTTATATTATGATTGGCTAAACACCTTAAGTGTTGGCTTTGTTAAGATTTTATTAATGTTTTGATTCTTACTTCCTGTTTAATTATCGTTTATAAGATATCCTTATTGCCTGTTACATGATCCCTGAGATTTGGTAGTATTAATGTTATTGTAGATCCTGTTAGACCTTATAGTAGACTTAGCTGTTGAATTAAGGGTTAATCGGGTACCAGGGATAGGTTGAAAACTGGCCTTAGTGTATGGATTGCTCATATCGTCGCCTACATTATGATAGATACTTATAAAATTCGAGAAACTCTTCTAGGAGGGTTTATATCCAATAAGTTAGAGTATTGGCATTAAAACATATCTTTAGGATTGTTGGGGGGTCAATCATTATAGACTAGATACTCACCCTTCGTGTCCAACGGGGACCTGAGATCATATGATACATATGATAAGTTTCGATGCACAATCGGATCTGTCGATATTAAAACCACCATAAAAGATAATTAGATATTGCACTAGGAAATGGAATCATTACGTTAATATTGGATTATTAGGCTAGCATGAGTTCTCCTCTCGATTAGTAAAACCATTTCACTTCCTGTTATTTATTTTCATACAAATTAATATTCTAAACTGCTTTTAAAACTTGACCGCTTTTAAACTAAAATAATAGACCACCCATTAGATCTTGGGATGACCTCAGATTTACCAATCATGCACAACACGATTGGGTTCTCTTCCCGTTAGTACGTTGTAGACCATTGGTAGACTAGTTAAATTTAACACTTGGTAATTAATCTAAACAGTTAATACGCATCATTTATTCTATACTGATAACAATATTTCCAAATAACAACATATATGTTGTTTATTTTTAAAAATATAAAGTATAAAGGGATAGGTGTTTATTATATAAAGTAATTATAGTGAAAAATATGAAAATTGATAAGTTTACACATAAGTCCATATAATTAATTAAAAGTTAACAACTAAAGTTTTATTAATTATCCTATCTTTTTGATAGTTTTTTTGTTTTATAAAATTGACACATATATTTTCATACATATATATTTTTACATGGAATTTAGATTAGTTTAATCAAATGAAAGCTAACTTTGAGTTTTACTAGTAAATAGAGGGCTCGATTTTAAAAATTAAGTTCTCCTATTAGTTAATAAAAGAATTGGTTGTCATAAAATATTTTTCTCTTATTACATAAAAGATTATCTTAATTAAGGAAATGTTTGTTACTAGCTTAATCCAGACGCATGACTTAATAGGAAAAATTAATAGGGTGATGTGTATTCAAGAGATTATAAGTGAGAGGTATCAAGAGGTCACTCCAACCTCCCAAAATAGGAGGGTTTTTGCACATTTAGAATTCGTGTGATGGTTAGTTCAAACTCATGGATTAGTTTGCCAAAATATCAAAAACCTTGGTTAAAAATAGATAGTTTAATGTTCATCTTTCTCTCATAATTTCTCGCGTATTTTTCTATGAGCCCCCTATCATAAATCTTCTCATTCCTTTACATGATCTTTTGAAGTCATTATGACCCCCTCTCTCCTCACATCATTCTTTCAAGTCAAGAACTTTTTCTGAATTATTTTACAAATTCATTCGAACCTACAAAAAACCCCATTACAAACCATATTCTTCTAATCTTTCTTTTCCTCAGACCTTCCTATCTTCCTTTATCTCACCCTTCTTCCTTCATCATTCCTATAACCCTGATATTTTTCTTTTTTAGCAATTTTTTCTTCTCGTACATTAACCATCTTCCTCTTATTATAATTTATTTCTCTTACCTCTATGTTTTTCATTTATACAAGAAAATAATAATGTATGACATATGTATTTATGTACTAAGCTTAACTAATTGTAAATAGTGATTTCCACATTCATTTACCATACGCTTACTATGCTTTTATCTTTACTGTACTTTTGTTTAGGCTTAATTTCATTCATATTTTGTTTTGAGGTTAAATCATATGCACTTTCACGATTGGAGTATGTTTCAGCCATGATTGCATGAGGGTTGGAAGAAAAAGATAAAAGTGAAAATATCGTAACACCATCCAAAAGGCCTAGAAATTATATTTTAAACTTACAACTAACAGAACAGTTGCAGAGAATCATAAAAAGGCTAACCGACCTGACTGAATGTGTCAACTCTAGCAAGAGACACCATCGGCCTTCAGATTCAGCAAAAAGTCTTTGAAATATGTTGGTCATAACTCATTCGAGTGATTTAGGATTTGGATGATTCAAGACAGCACAAAACTGGCACATAAAGATCAAACAACTTTAGTTTGGAAGATATTGTATGCCTTCAAAATGCACCAACACAACAAAATTTTACGGACACTTATATGTGGTCTAATCTATAGTAATGTCTATGTAGAAAAACGATAGACTTGAAACTTTGATCTTGATCTTTATAAGTATCAATATTCATAGAGGTCGAGGAGACTCAAACAATGAGATAGACATTTAGTGAGAGAATAGAGATAGAAAGAATGGATGTGTGTGTTTATTCAACTTGGTAAATGGTTACACACACACCTAGAGCCTCACCCTCCTAGTAAAGTCTATAAGGGTTTATGTAGGCCATATAACACGCTGCATCGCTCATGTATAACTAGATAGATCAAGTCTTAATCTTCATTTATTTATAAGCTTGAACAAGTCATCTTCGTGTAAAGGAAAGAAAGAATCAAAGGCTATTCCCATGAAATAATACTTCAAACCCAAATAAGTAGTAACGAATTAACCCCATAGTCATTTTTGCGCTTAAATACCCAATACTAGCCTTTTGTCGGTTGAGTGAATCTTGATAAGGATCGTTTAAGCCATAAGTGGTATGTTTATTTTAATTGCGGTGTAATGATCTTGATTTGATTTTTTGTTTTGATTGTGTTTGGATGTGTTGGATTGTGTTATAATTGTGTTTGAAGTGTGTTTTTGAAGTTACCTCGATGATATAAGTGACATAAGTTGTTAAAATGATGAACTAGGTAACGTAAGTTGATCTTGTGGATGAACTAGGTGACCTTTTTTGATGATTTTGTTGAACTAGGTAACTTAATGTTGATGAATTTGATAAACTATATAACTTGGACGATGTATGTAACAACTAGATAAAGTATATGGATGGTATGAAGTAGGTAATCTTTAACTAGTTATGTAGCAACTAGCTAAAGTATATGGATGAAATGGAGTAGGTAATCTTTAACTAGTTGCACATGAGAAATAGCAAGGAAAAGGAGGACCACAAGCACTAGGACCACCAAGGACATGTTGCACATTGGAGACAACAAGGACATGTTGCACATTGGAGACAACAAGGACAAGGAAGTACAAGGATCACCAAGGACATGTTGCATATGGGAGACAACAAGGACAAGGAAGGACAAGGACCACCAAGGACATGTCCCTAAGTTGGTACTTTTTATCAAAGAGGTTTTTGACCATTTGACTTGTTCTCCTTTCACTAAGTTGGTAAAGTTCAATAAAAGAGGGTTTCGACTCTTTGACTTCTTGAAGATATGAATTGGTAAAATTTACACCTTATACACCACATTAAAAACACATTTTTTAATGGTTTCAATACAAGATTTTCATAGATTCATGTTCTAAACACATAAAACTATGATGAAAATCCAAACCTTATGATCCAATCACTTTAAAAATCAAAATCTTGGTGTCTTTTCTTCTTTAGTCTCGTTTAAACAAAGTAAGGGAAAACATGGAAAATTTTGTCTACTTTGTGTCTTTTTATGGTTGGTTTATCATTGAAACTTATTTTAAACACAAGATTACATAAATTTGACAAAACTACAAGTGTATAACATCGTGAAGCAAGAAAAATCAACCAGAAACTGCATATGAACTTGGTAAATGTTTCAAAAACCTCAAGGCACAAAAAGATTTAATTTTTATAAGTTTTTGATATGTTGTGTTTGTAGATTTACTTACTAAATTCCTTGAATCAACCAAAAAGACAAGCTTTTAGGAGAAACAAAAGCTAGAAATGTCAAAACAAAGACAAATACCCTTCGTATTTGATTCGAACCCATGGATCACAAAAACAATAGAAAAACTCAAGATTTTTTACAAACAAACCACTCATCACCCTCGAGGATCTCTAATACCAATTATAAGTATTAAGATTTAAAGAGTTCGGGAGGTCGAGGAGACTCAAACAAAGAGATAGACAGTTAGTGAGAGAGTAGAGAGAGAATGAAAAGATATGTGTGTTTATTCAACTTGATAAATTGTTACACACGCACTTGGAGCCTCACCATCCTAGTGAAGTTTAGGACGGTTTATATAGGCCACTTAACGTACCACTTTACAATAATGGCGATTCTAGTACCTGCGTGTATGCCTAACTATTATCTAATGTAATTCCTGTAAATGTCGCCATATTAATATTTCCAACAATCTTATAATCCATGCTAAATTTTTTGAGTACTTCTTTTCGGTCTTATCTATTCTTGAAAAGTCATATTTCTCTTGTTTGGATGGTCTGTTGGATACCTACGAGCTCTTATATATATTTTGATGCGCTTCAACGAGTCTTGTAGATCCATTCTCTTTTGTATATTTTGTTCATCTCATTTCGACCTTGTCTGATGATCATCACTCAACTCAAGTATTCAGAATTGGCATTGCGTCAACATCTTGTTAACCCTATCCTAAACCAATTCAAGTGTCCTAGTGATGAACTTTTCAAGTTCGTTCATCCTCATAAATCTCTTCTGCCTCATATAAGTCACGTAGATAATGCCAAACACACGTCCATGACTTAACATTATCGATTCCTTAGAATACTAACATTGGCTTTGTCAGGTTCACTCTTTTCTGGTAACTCTCCACTCCCATCTAAAAGTCGTCTACTTTAAAAACAAGTATGATTGACCTTATAAATATATTTAGTGATTTTATTATAACATTGTCATTCCCTTGATTGTTCTAAAAGCTTACACATCTAATATTGTACCTGCGTAATTGTGTCTTTAGTCTGATCTTTCCTATCCTTACTTATTTACATTTTACATTTACTTATTTATTTATTGCATTGCTATCATATACATACTTGTATATCAATTGAATTCACATAAGTAGACTATCTAAGTTTTAATTTTTAAAATGGTAAAAACTATTCAACCCCCCTTCTAGTTTCCACATGTACTTTAATCTTAACGTTGATGGTGACCAACACAATCTATACATGTTGACTGACGTTTTTTGCATTTGTGTGCATCCTTGAATCGTCTTGAGATTTGGACCAACATACTCATACTTTGTATCATCTTGAAAGCTAGTACAACTCCTCTTGTACGGTTGACATTCAATCATTGTCTAGCAATCTCCCTAGATATAACAATCTTCATTTGAACATTAAAGAAGTTCTTTGACGTTATGCATTTTGAGCTTTCTTGAATCTTGATGCCGACTGTGTTACTTTATTGGTTACCTGCACGTGTAAGGGTTAACAAATAATAGCATATCATGTCTCGTTCATTCCTCGAAGTTTGGTAACTTCAACATTTGGTTATGTATGGACCATTAAATAGTATAAATATTGTACTTGCGTTATCATAATTCGATTCATGAATGAATCTCTTTAACAGGTTTTCAGCTTGAAGTGTAGTTTATCTAAAACAGACACGTCTAGAGACGCTACTGAAGCTTTTTGATATTCTGCTTACCGTTCTTGAATCCGAATTCCCATTCAAGTTAGGATAATAATGAATTCAGGTGAATCATTTAATTAAACTTCAATAATTTTAGGCGTTTCTCGTCAATTCTCATAACATGTATCTCTTTGGATTTCCAGTTATCACAAGTTTGATTCGTAAAGAATCTTGCAAGTCACTTACTCTCAGTGTTGTTTGATGTTGACACAGGTATAATTTATAATCGTCACTATAATAAACTAAAGAGTATCAATCTGAATATTCTGCCAAGATCACAAGGATAATGCGTAGGGCTCTCTGGTACACTAGTGTTCTTTATTATGAACAACAAGTGTTTATCATTTAAGTGTCCTAATGAAATTTATATTTTGATCTCTTGGCTCTTGACTCAATTAGTGCGTTTTGATTTTAGTGATTAGAGGCTGGAGTAGACTACTAATGAGGTGTCATTTAACACCTAAAATCATGCAAATATCCCCAAATATTGTACTTAATCATTTCTTTTTGTTGTTTTAGCATTTGGAAAGCATTTGGAGGAGAAACACAATACTTGGGCTCAATTTAGGAAGAAACAGGACAAAAAGGAAACTCTACAAGATTTTAATGGAGCTTTGGATTTACAGTGCGTAAAGACGGCGTTGCAATTCCCTCTGACACCATCAAAGCTTGAAGGCGATGATGTCACAATCATATGTGATGACGTCACAGTAGCCGACTTAAAAAAGCCCATAGAAGATTCGGCGGGTTGACGATGT
The DNA here is from genome assembly GCA_026074375.1 of Tanacetum coccineum. Classification (NCBI taxonomy): domain Eukaryota; kingdom Viridiplantae; phylum Streptophyta; class Magnoliopsida; order Asterales; family Asteraceae; genus Tanacetum; species Tanacetum coccineum. The sequence goes on along the minus strand of BQNB010088217.1, from coordinate 20,826 downwards.
CGCGATTTCTAAGGGACGACATCATGATCTCAACTCTATATATACAAACCTATTTTTTTGTTTTAAGGAGGAAAAGCGTAGAGTATTTTTATAGCAGAAATTGTGGTCGACTTTTAGGAAAAGATGCCACATAAGATGGAATGCTATGTTAATAGGAAAAGAATGACTCATTACTCAGAATGTTTGAAGTTAGGACCTGAGTACGAGCGTGATGAAGGGATAATCAATACAATTAAATTTCTCAATGGAAGAAGTAGTAGCATGAATGATGTGGGAGTCACGTAAGAAGAGTGACTCTAAGTCTAGCTAGAAGACTCGTTAATAAAGAAAAGCGCTTATTGGGAGGTAACCCAATCTTTTAATATATGCATTTTAGGAGTGTCATGTGTTTTTAATTTTCATTATTTGTCTATATGTTTGAATTATATGTGTTCATGCTTTGTTTTGTCTTTAACACCGTCTTAATTACACAAAGGTACTTTACATAGAATAAGTGTAGGAGAAAATATTTGGTTTTTAGAAACTATTTCAAACATGTAAAATAGATAGTTTAAGTTAAATTCACATTTTTATGTTTTATTTGTTTGTTTTGAGTCATATGTTTGTACTAATTGTTTTTGTAGCCTATGTTGTAAAATTTTTCTAGGAAATCATTAATAGGATATATTCGCAAATTTTTTTCCATAAAACGAAGAAATAAAATTTCACAGTGTGTGGAGACGGCGTCAAGATTAAATCCTTACGGCGTCCCCACTGTAGCAAAGAAAATTTTCATTTTTTCGAAATTTTGAAAACTTATTTTTGTTTAATTTCTAGAATTTTTAATTTTCAAAACTTTTGTAGAAAGCCACAATTATATTAGTACAAACATTCTATCTTTATTGCTTTATTAGGATTTTAGTTTATGATTAATAGGGTTGTATATTATTTCCCGTTGATTTTACTCATTGTATGGTTGTTTTTGTCTTTGATTCACAAGTTATATTAGATGAGGAGAGTCCGAAAGCTCTTAGGATTTTCACTTGGATGATTTTTGGATGGCGATTTAGCCGGTTTATCTTGTTTTTTCTCTGATATTGAGCAAACCAGAGGAGTATTAATTTTTATCGCCTTTTATTTATTTTCCCTTTTCTCGTTATTCAGGTACTCATAGAACATTGGGGATAATGTTTAAAATAAGTGTAGGGGGTAATGAAAACCTTAGAAACTACTATTTCATTTGCATTTGCTTTGTCTTTAAAAGGATGTGTAATATACTGAATCATAGTTTAGGATGGTAATTTTAGCCTAATTTTCAAAAAATTATGGCATATATCAGTGAAACTGTAGTATTAGAAGCGTCTCATGGATAGAAGTTATATAACTAGCACAAAAACCCTAACACCCAAATAATTTCACCCCAAAACTGTAAGGTTCGCCCCTAGATCTTTAGGAATAAAAGCATTCATTTTTAATGCTTATGAGAGTGTACTGGTAGTATTATAGATTCTAGAACTTGCTTTAGTGATTCATCCCGATACTACTAGTGAGATTGCATTCATGTGATTAGGATTTGCTAAGTGATATACTCCATGTTTATTGATCATTCACAATTCAGGACATTAGTTAGTTTATCATTGAGTATTAAAAACTCAAGTGTAGGGGTGCAACTATAAGCCCCAAGTCATGTTATGTTCAACAGATGGTAGAGTAAAAAATGTATAAAAATATAAAAAAATAGAAAAAATGAAAAAAAACAAAAAAACATGTTAGAAAATACAGGCTGTCATCTTGCTTATGTTTATGTAAAAGAAAGAGTCAAGAGAAGAAAATGAAAGAGTTTGATGAAGAGTTATGTATATTTGTCCTAGTTTCGTCGAGTCTTGGCTTAGCAATGCTTTTTACATGTATTCTTGTAGATAATTATCTTTCCACCAGTCAAAATTCCCTCATATCCCTAACCGTGTTTTCTTTAACCTACACCTAACGTTACAACCCTTTAAAAGACCTCTTTGATAGTAATTCCTAGGTGCTTACGCCAAAGTGGTGGAGGTTTTTATCCTTTATCAAGCCTATGGTAATCTGTATACTATGACAGGTAATGAGTGTTTATTTTTCCCGTTTCCTATAAATGTTATAATTCATTATTACACCGAGAGAAAGAGAGAGTCCAAACACTTATGTGAGGTGCTAGTATATAATTTCCATGCTTTTAATTACGAGGTTAATCTGGTTGTGCCATAAATTTACCGAGTAGGTTAAATACCCCTGACTTTGCTATTTACTAGGTAGAAAAGCCTATTTGTTTGAGGACAAGAAAATCCCAAGTGAAGGGGTATTTGATGAGGTGTCATTTTATACACTTTTTCAAGGTCATTTAATCTACAAAATCATGCAAATATCCCCAAATATTATACTTAAAACATTTCTTTTTGTTTTTTGCGCGAGCAATTGGGAAGCTTATGGAGGAGAACACGTCAGACGTTTGTTGTTTACTTGTTCAGATCAATTTGAAGGGAGACAAGACAAGAAGCCAACTCTAAAAGATTTTGATGGAGCTTTGGATTTACAGTACGTGGACACGGTGTCCCAATTCCCTCTGACAGCCATCAAAGCTTAGAAGGCGACGATGTCATAATCAGTTGTGCGACGATCAACTGTAGCCAGACTTAAAGAAGCCCATATAAGATTCGCGGGTTGACGACGTCGCGATTACTAAGGGAACGACGTCACGATCTCAACTCTATATATACAACAAACTCTATTTTGTTCATGTTTTAAGGATGAAAAATGTAGAGTCTTTTTTGTAGCAGCATTTGTGGTTGACTTTTAGGGTTTATATAATAGTCGTTGTGCATAAGGTAATATTTATTATCAAGTTTTACTAATTTATAATTTTGCCAACTATACCTAAAAACAAACCCTAACTGGGCAGTTGTATCCCGACTCATAGGTAAGGTTCGATGGTAAAAGGGTGTCATCACAACGAGTGAGTGTAATACTTAAGTCTGCCAGTATTTGATTAATTTCAATTAGTCCAAATTTAATCTATGTTATACCTAAGTAACCAAAAACTACATGGCAAAAAAGGGGTTTTAACCTAAGAGACTGGGCACGATTTTTGGTTTACCTAGACTGAGATTGGGCGATTAAACACACACAAGTTGACAATTAAAGATAAAGAAGTGTCAAGGCCTATTGTAAGGAAACGTATAACCTATTTAATCTAATAAAACACAGGTTTTTAGTTTAGCAGTTGAAATAGATTGCTTATCTCGTGATGAAATATCACATCCTAAGATTTAGGCGGTTTCTCTCTCCTAAAAACCTGACATGGAAATTCAAATCACAATTAATACTTTGCATAAAGTCTCATGGTTGATTATAATCTATCCTTAGAAAGACAATAATGGTGATCTTAATGGATCCTAGATAATCGAGAACTATTACTAACATATTGCTAACGGCTCTTTATATACAATAGTTCCCACTATCCATTTTACCAAGGAATCAAACGTCATTTTAAGTTAATCCTAGTCACCTGCTAGTCCAACTTGTTCACTAAACCAAAGGCAATAGACAAGTCAATATTTGTGATCCTATTACTCTAATATATAAGGTTTGCAGATATGGAAGAGCTATCCCCCGGCATTCAGCTAATGCTGTAATTGTATCCTAGATCCAGTTTAAATATAGGTCGCATACTTAAGCACATAAACTATATAAGATTGATAAATATAATCAACACATAATGAATAATATGCAATCAAAATAAACATAAATCAAACAATAAATTATCATAAACTTGGCTAATACCTAAAGGTATTAGCCAATAGCCATTGTAACTATACAAATGTCATAGATGAACGATTAAGGTAAACGAAACTGATTAATAGCGACACGCGAAAAAACCAATGCGAATTTAGAGTTATAGAAAATTACAAGGGGTTTTCCTATGTATTAAGGGCCTTTATAAGACTTGAGTAGATTCTCTTCTCTTCTAAAAGTCGAACCTGATGGTTATTGAATTAATCAGCCATGAATGGCCTCCATTGCATACCTAAAATTCTTATTTAGGGATTGTATTTATAGGATCTGGAATTCGTTCAATACGTCGTATTGAAGGAGTTCAATATTTTAGCCGTTACCGATTGCTAATTTGAATATTTAAAGTTTCGTTTAACTTTTACGTTTAACCGGGAAGTTTTCATACTATTTATCTGAGAATCGTCGCCGGGGGTGAACCAGGACACCAAACGTTGTAGTATTTTGGCAATAGCCATGTTTTTATATTTTAAGGCAATATTTAAAATTTCATAATTTTTGGAGGTACCGTTATTCGTTTCGTTACTTGCGTGAATCGTGTTTTATTTAAAATGTAAGCATATGCATGGAAGGCTTGGAAATTAAATCAAACAAGAGCACTATCATCTTAAAATATTAAAAATCATTTGGTCCCCCCTCCTTTGTCTTGTATGCGTCTAAACAAACACCATGTGAACCAAAGATGCCAATTTGAATTCTAATCAATAAGACAAGATTTACAACTCATGTTTTGTCATAGTTTCATTGTGATTAGGAGATTATTTTGGTCCCCTCTCTTCCTCTTATCCTATTACACGCACACATACAAACACACTTTTAGTGTATGAATTAAACTTTGCATTACTTATTCCATATTACTTCTCATTTTCTCATTCATAAAACACACACACTAAATATTAAGCTTTCTCTCTTCTCTTTTGCTCTCTCTTGTTTGAACCACCCAAGATACACACACACTCATAATTTTCCAATCTTGATCAAAAACCTTTAAAGATATTGCATTCGTGGTTGATATTTATTGTGTTCAGGTTAGTTATAAACAACATTTGGGTTGTTTCTAGTCATCAATCATCCTTCTAAACCACTTCTTTTTGTAAGTCTCTTAATCTTTAAATAACTTGTACTTTCATAATCATCTTCATGCATACATGCTAGTTGTACAACTTATTTTGTAAAAACAAAGATTTTAAAACTACATAAACATTAAAAGGTTATGCATATATTTTGAAAATAATAAAAAGAAATATAAGGAAAGTATAGTTTTGTGATCGTGGTTATTTTCATGTAATAAAAATGGTTTGTTATAGCTTATAATATTCATCTTATGTTAATAAGCTTTTGGAAAAGCTTATTTGATTATTTTTGAGCTTTAATGGGCTTAGTATTGGTTCAGCCCAAACTAGGAAAGAAAGAAGAAGTGTTTGTATAGTTTATTTGGTTTCGGCATATATTTGTTAACTTATTTTCTAGCTTATTTTGAAAGGACAATGATAAATTTATTCGGCTTGATAAATAAGCCCAAATATAGCTTATTAGGCTTATAGCCGCATCCCACAAACAAGGCCCAACACCATGAGCTTATTTTTAAGCTTATGTGATCGGCTTATTATTGATTGGCTTATTGTGAGCTTATTGATAGCTTATTATTAATTTGTGTGTTTATTATTTAATGTTTTGCTTATCGGTCTATATGGATAAGTAAAACTACATTTTTAGACTTAACGGGCCAAGGCCCAACATAAATACAATACACCAAGAAGTAAAGCTACGGTGTAGCTTATTGGATAAGTTCATGAATAGCTTATTTAATAGTGTACGGCTTACACGCTATACGTTTAACTCATTTCAAACGTTGGACGTTGTGAATAATAAGAGATTTAATGATGTATAGTTTGTAATTATGAAAAGAGGAATGAAAGAGATTTGAAAATGGTTTTTATTTAAGTCTACGAATTTGGGAAAACGTGTAAACACGAACGGGTC
>BQNB010088217.1:0-14904 GCA_026074375.1 Tanacetum coccineum | reverse complement strand
TGCTTTGAGTAGTATTGTTTATTTAGCGGTAAATCTAAGAAATTCGGCCTAAAAGGGTGGACTATCCCGCTATTACATTGCTAACATTCTCCTGTGGGGTCTCTCGGCTGGGATCTATCGAGAATATGCTGGTTGGTGGGTGATCTAGTTTTTTCCCCAGGTTTCTTCAAAAATATCGTTATACACATAAACTATACTACTTTCTAAAATTTTCGATCTAAATTTAACATAAAATTAAGCACAATCACTCTAATTGAATAACTGTTGGGAGCGAAAAGTTAACAAGTCATAGTTATGAGTAGTGTTAGCATCTTTACTTGTACTCAGCGGTGATTTCGTTTTTACGCTTAGCTTGGGACTAGTGAAAAATCGGGGACGATGAATTTATCCGTCAGGACATCCATAGATTATTCTATGGGCGCTTCTCATTCTATGATCCCAGTGTTGATAAAATAAAGAAAGTCAAACATGTTAGTTAGTTGAAAGAAAAAGGAAAAATCCAAAAATATTAGGGATAGTTAGTGTAAATATAAAAATGGTGAAAACGGGACTTGTCGAAGCTATTGATTCTTTAGTTCCCCTTGACGAACACTTAGCTACTTTTCGAGGTTATTAGTCGAGGGGGATTGAGATTCTTGGTTTTCTTAAGTGTTTACTTCATAACATTGCGTGAGGACACGGCAATATCTTAGTATGGGGGATTTTGGTATGTGCTTAATTACACATACCATTTTCCATTAAAAACGGACTTAAATGACTAAAAACGTACCAAAAATACATTGTATTTGTATGTTTTGCATTTGTATTGTGCAGGAAACGGATATTCAAGAAAAAGACAAAAACAAAGCTAAAAACGACAAAACCGAGCACGAGAATGAAAAGAGCGTGAAAAGAAGCCAAAGTCAACCCCGACAAAGTAAAGTCAAGTCAAAGTCAAAGGAAATACAACTTCAGGGACTAAAGTTGTCAAGTTGTCAAACTTGAATTCCAAGGATTTAAAGTGCAAAAATGGTATTAATAACTTCAAGGGCTAAATCTGCCAAGCCCTTAAAGTTATACATCACGAGGACTTGTCTTGCAAGATTCTTATAACTTGGAGGGGCTAATCCTGCCAAGACAGCAAACTTCACATCACAAAGGACTCATGGGGTAATAACTCATATAACTATGGAGGACCAACTTTGCCAAGACTCAAAAGATTGTATCACTACAAGGACCTTTTGTGCAACACTAAATATATCCTTGAGGGGTTCTTCTTGCCCACTTACCAAACCCACCCCCTATTTCCCAAAACCAATTTTCCCACCAACAAAACCCAAGAACAAGTCACGGGGGTCCTCCTTCATCCTCTTTACCCTGTAACCCCAAACATCACAAGGGATAAAACCCTCACCCTCAACCCACTAAACCCTAGTTGTATGATACCTTGCCAAGTTGGCAATCCCACACTTTCCCAAGATAAATCCAACGGCTTCCATGGTTTTTAGAAAAAGCACAAGAGATTTTGAAGGGCTAAGATGATTTTAAAGACTTCACTCAAGAAGCACATCCTCAGTTTGTCTCATAAAAGAAACACACTTTAAAGGCCTAAGCTTTGAAGATTTTAGTATAAATAGGTGTCAATGTAAGCCTTCAAAGGCATCCCTTTTCTTATTAATCTTTTATCTTTTATCTTTGATCATGTTTTAAGTCTTTTTCAGTTTTATGTTTCCAATTTAATGTCGTGTAAGCATTTTTTAAGTTAATAAAAGTTTGAAGTATTTTAAAGTTATAATCTTGTTCTTAAGCTTTATGTTCTTTTAAGCCTTGTTTAAACTCCCTTAAGCCCTTTGTAACTTGTATAACTTAATTTGCTAGAAATGGATGGGCTTATGGGCTTATTTACTAGCTTATTTATAAGCTAGAGCTTGTAGACTTAAGCTTTCTAAAGCTTATTTGATCCTTGTTAAGCTAGGATCAAGGTTAGACTTTATTTCACCCTTTTTATTGCTTATTGCTTATCATCTCATTATCTGCTTATTTCTGTGCTTATTTTTGATCATGATTGCTTATTTGATCTTTAAATGACTTATGCTTGCACTGTTTTTGCTTATTTGTGCTTTTTATAGCTTAAAATAGCCTTTTTGCAAGTTAAAGGGGTGTTTGGCATAAGGGCAAAATAGGTCAGTTTGGTTAATGCATTGGGTTGGGGTCACAACTCCTACTTTAATTAGCTTGACTAGGGTCTAATAATCAGTTTTAATAAGCTCTTTTAGTTTAAATCTCAATAATCAAGATTTTTATAGCAATGATTTAAATCTGTGATATGCTTAAGTGCTAGAACTGCTTATTTTGATCTTTGGTTTAAAAGTGATAAAAGTCCTCATGTTTATGTTCATTTTGAGTGCTATGGCATGTTAGGATTAAGTTTTAAGTTCCTGCATTTGAGTTTTGTGTTTTCAGTACAATATGCCATAGAAGTCTTAGCAGTTTGATAAGTCCCATGTTTAAGCTCAAAATTAGATAAGCCATAGTTGTTTTTAGGATCTGCAAATTTAAGCACAAACTCATTAGGGACCAAGCTCAATCTGTTTGAACCTTTTTAAGCTCTTGCATAAGCATACAGTAGCTTAAAATTAAGCCTGCATTTTTGGCTTTTGTCCTTTTAAAAATCAAACACTCAGTTGCTACTGAGTGTCTCAGGATTTTTCATAAGCCCTTTTGAAAGCTGAATTTTGTTTCAAACTTCTTTTGAATTGGTGATCCTAGTAGCTTAGTAGCTAAGCTTTTCAGAAATATAAGCCTTTTCTCCTCAGGATTCCATTTTCAGGCTTATAAATAAGCCCAAAAGTGCCATTGGGGTTGTTTGGCTCAAAAGCTCCCCTGGTGTTGAGTTGCTTATTTAGTGCTTTTCTACTTAGGTTTCTTGTCTCATTTTGCTTATAAGTACTTATTAGGTGTAGTTAAGCCCCTTTGTTAGCTTATCTGTCAATACAAAGTGCTTATTAGCTTTTTAAAAGCTTAACAGCTTAAAAGTTTTTCATTGGCAGTACTAACCAAAAAGTTGGTACTGCTGAGAGTTTTAAGCCCATTTCTGGCTTAATTTGTTGTTTTCTTTTGCTTATATCTGTTCATAATTGCTTATTGTGCTTACCTTTTGACCTGTGTTTGCTTATTCACCATTTTCCTTTGCTTAATTGTGCTTAAATAAGCCATAAAGTGGCCATTTGGTCTGTTTGGTTAGCAGTGTTTGATTAAGTGCTTATTTGCTTTTAAGAGCTTATGGCTCATTAGCTTTGCTTAATTTTTGTATAATAGTGCTTATTAGGTCTAGTCATAAATCTGTTTTCAGCTTGTTAGGTTTCAAAATGCTTCTAAGTGCTTAAATTTTAGTTAAACTTAAAAAGCCAAAAATAGTTAATCTGTCTTATAAGCTTTTCTAGCTTAATTTGTTTGATAAATTTTCATCCCTAGTGCTTATTTGTTAAGCCCTTATGTTCCTTTAGCTTATTAGTTCATATGTTAGCTTATTTAGTTTAAAAATCCAAAAAGAAATAAGCCATTTTTGCCATTTGTCAAGTTAAGCATTCTGTCATCTTAATTGGCTTATAACTGGCTTATTCTTGAGAATCATGGAAAAGGCTTGGTACGAAGCGTATAGTTGATTGGAGGCTTAAGGGTTGCTCTAAATTCTTCCAATACCTATTGTAATAATACTTTGGTAATATACTTTTATATTTCCAGAATGTTTATGAATGATATGATTGTTGAACCTTTGTTTTTTGTTGAAATAATCATGGAGTAGTTCTTTATACACTTGTTTGGATGATGTTTATCATATGAGGATCATTTATATTTGATTATCGTTTTGATCAATTTCATGTTATGTTTAAGATCCATTTGTGCTTGATTTTTGTTCATTTGCTTATCATGTTGGGTTAGTTGTTGGTGGATTCATAGGTCAAAAGGGTATTCATCATTCAACTAGTTATAATCATTTTGTACATGGATGATTGTCTATTGTATTGACAATTTCTTTAGTGGCTTGATTATGCAAAGAAACTCAGGTGTGATTGTTAACAAGTTTGTTAAATGAACCGTGAATCAAACTTCTTAAATAAACATAATCAGGAATTGGTTGATTTGGCTTAATGCTTGTTTTTATTATCTTATGATCATACGAGTGGGTTATATGCTTTAGAATCAAAGATTTGGAATTTGTCACCATCATATTCTTAACTTTTAATCAATTTTGTTGGGATTCTTGATTTGATGAAACAAAAGTAAATAAAAGAATGAAACAAAATGACTTAAAGGCAAAGGAGGAATTCTTCAAAAGATGGAAGATTTTAAAGATTCTAAAAGATCTCCTTATTTAGATAGAAGATTTAGAAGATAAAGCTTAAAGTTTAAAAGATTTATTTGTTTTTCTAATTCTTTTCTTTTGTAAACCTGGACTCCTTATGTTATAAAAGGAGGACCAATCGTGTAGGTTTAGAAGAGAGAAAAAGATGTAAACACCAGAATAAGTGTGTGTGTGTATCTAGGCATATAGTCTATGTTAGATGCCTAGAGTTTGTTGTGTAGCCCCAAAATCAATGTGTCATTGATCCTATTACTAGTTAGAGTAATCATTCTAGAATCGATCATCTAGAATTAGGGCGAATATAAAATAATATGAATAAAAAACCTTGTTGAAATAACTTTGTTCATTATGCTATTTCTGCTATGCATATTCTTTATGTTCATTGTTATTATTATCCTAGATATAAGATCTAAACAATCTGAGCTTAAACGATCCAAGAACTATCACGTGTTTTAGTTCTATCAAATTGCAACTCATATACTTTATTTCATAATACCAAAAGCCACAAATTAAACTTGCACATAACTCAAATCATATAACACCTAGTTAGGCTAACACTATTAGTTTACCTAACCTGGTTTGATCACAGGTGTCACAGTGTCCCCCACTTAGGGAAATTTCATTTCAAAATTTAACTTATTCTACTGCTAATAATTTTGCTTACCCACACAAGGATACAAATAGCAGCATAATAGCTATAAGCGAAGTGAAGCATCAAAACTACATGAACCTCGCCTATCCTTGAGAAAACTCGTCAAAAACCTTAAGTTGCGTAACAACTTGATTCATAACCTAATCTCGCAACTCATAAAACAAGAACTGTCTTGAAATTAAATTATGAGTTGTTACAAAGCTTAATATTTTTGAAGAATTGGCTCGACTTCGAGTTTATTCAAAATATAATTTTAACAAACCCTCATAAGGACATTTACGGGTGCACTAAAGTCTGCCAGAAAACTTATGTACCTAACGTTAACTAGTACTTACATCGATAACTTGCTCAACGAACAAGTGTGGATACTTAGTTTTCATGAAATTCTCAAGACCTTGCATCGAGTTCTAACGGACGTCAACTATCGAAATCCCGCTACGCTTCAACCATTTAATCCTCACGATCCATAATCTCAACAGGTTCCTCAAAAAAACAAAGAGTTTTGTCTACCTTAATTTCTTCCAATGGCACATGCATATATGTATTTGCTAAACACTTCTTCAGATTAGACATATGGAATGTGTCGTGAACACTACTTAACTTGCCCTTATTTCCAAAAAGTACTACACCTTTCCACGACGACACTTTCAATAACACTTATTATCAACTTCAAACTCTATTAGCTCTCGCCTATTGTCAGCATAGCTTTTTTGACTATCTCTAGCCGCTTTGAGCCTTTCCTTAATCACTACCACTTTATCAATAGTTTCTTGCACCATTTCCGGACCAATCAGTCGATTCTCTCCGACTTCAGCCCAAAGGACATGTGACCTACATTTCCTTCTGTATAACGCCTCACATGAAGCACATCGAATACTCACATGATAACTATTATTATAGGAAAACTCAGCTAAAGGTAGATGAGTATCCCAACTGCCACCAAAATCAATCACGCAGGCTCTCAACGTATCTTCCAAAGTCTGAATGGTACCCTAACTTTGTACATCCGTTTGAGGATGATAAGTCGTACTCATGTTTAGTCGTATTCCCAGTGCCTTCTGCAATGTCTGCCAAAACTACAAAGTAAATCATTCATCACGATCTGAGATGATCGACATAGGCACTCTATGCCTTGATACTATCTCATCAATATATAACCTCGCCAACCTCTCCATCTTATAACCTTCACGTATAGCCAGAAAATAGACTAACTATGTCAGTCTATCGACTATTACCTAAATGATATCATGCCCACTACTTAATGTTGGCAATTTAGTGATAAAATCCATGGTGATTCTATCCCATTTCCACTCAGGTATCTCTGGCTATTGTAGCAAACCCAACGGTCTCTGATGTTCAGCCTTTACTTTTGAGCAGGTCAAACACTTACTAACATATGTAGCTATATCCTTCTTTATACCTAGCCACCAATACATGTCTCTCAAATCATAATACATCTAATCCGCTCTTGGATGATTAGAGTATCTCGTAGTGTGTTCCTCATCCATAATCATAGTCCTTAAATCACCAATCAAAGGAACCCATATTCTATCCATAAAGTATAAACCTCCATCTTCCTTCTTTTCCATTTACTGATCCAATCCACTTAGCATTTCTGCTGGTGCGTTCTTTTCCATGATCGCCTCATTCTGAGCACCAACAACTTTTCCTTAATGCTAGACTAAAGTGTCATAGACATTGCTCGCACCCGCTTCGGTTCCACCCTTTCCTTCCTACTCAATACGTCAGCCACTACATTTTCCTTATCCAGATGGTAGCGAATCTCACAATCGTAATCATTGAATAGTTCAATCCATCTTCTTTGACGCATATTTAACTCCTTTTGGTTGAATATATGGTAAAGACTCTTATGATCCGTATAGATAACACCTTTTGTTCTGTACAAGTAATGTCCTCAAATCTTACGAGCAAACACTACTGCACCTAATTCTAAATCATGTGTGGTATAGTTCTACTCGTGAATCTTTAATTGTCGTGATGCATACGCAATCATCTTGTCTCTTTGCACGAGCACACATCCTAATCCTTGATTTAACGCATTATAGTAGACTACAAAATCTTCCACTCCGTCAGGCAATGACAATATTTGTACATTATACAAATTATCCTTCAAAGTCTAAAAGGCTTCCTCTTGTTCCACGCCCCGCTCATACTTCTAATTCATTTGTGTTAGTGAAGTAAGGGTAATGTGTCGTTGTGTGGTGTGTATTTTATGATTCAAGTTTTAAATTAATATTTTTCTGACTAAACCAAAAACAACACTTTAACGGGCAGTGTACCCGGACGGTGATTGTTTCATGGTAAGTAGGGTGTCGACCACTAAGAGCGAGGTTAAATCTTTTCAGTTTATTAGTATCTTGGTTGTCTAATCTATGTTAATTATAATCTATGTCAAACCTATGCTAAACCTATGTTAATCCTAGATCTAATAGGAAAAAGGGGGTTTTCAGCCTGAGAGACTGGCACGGGTTTGGTTGGTGACCAAAATCAATTTTAGGCACTTTAACCCATGCAAGCAAATTAACAGAGGATAAGAGAGCGGTTGAGCCTAATATAGGAAAACTGTATTAACCATTATTAATCCAATTAGATTGTTGGTTTGTTTATTTAGTGCAATGATTTCTTATCTCAAGGTGGCATATCATTCTTAGACTTAGGCGTTACTTCTTCCTAAGACCTAGACACATTAATTCTGTCATAATTGAAGCATCCGCATAAAGCATCCTTGTTTGCTGATTATAATCTATCTTAGGGATTAAAGCAATGGTGATCTTGTTAAACCCTAGCTCATAAAGACTTTACCCACTTACTGCTTAATGGTTCTTTATACACTAGTATTCCACTTGTCCAACTATCCTTTGGAATTAAAACGTTATTTGTTAAATTATCTAGGTTCACCTTCTATTCAACACGATCAATAAACCAAAGGCAATATCCAATTAACTAGTTAAGCCCGAAGCGTATCCTAAACACAGACTTAGAGGGATAATATTTGTGATCATATAATTCTAGATGTATAAATTAATATATGGAGAGCTATCCCAGACTCTAGATTTACTTGGTCCGTATCACTAGATCCAGTTGAATTATAGGTCGCATACAAAAGCACGTAAACAAGTATAAATATGATAAACATTACAACAAGCATTAACGTAATTTAAGAAATCAGATATATAATACCCAAACATTCTGATCTTTATTATTAAATGGCTTTACTGAAAGGTATTAGCCTTCAAAGATCATAATAAATAAAGAGGCAATTATTTAGCCAAGGTAAACTAACCGAGTTAACGAATGATACCAAAAATTGAATGATTACTAAAGTATATAGAATTACATGTGTCTCCCATGGATTGGATAGCTTTGCATAACCTCTTCTGCTCTTCTTCTCTTCTGAAAATCGACTTTTATGGTTTAGGTATCGAGAATATGATTTAGCACACTTAAAACTCGTTTTTGAGTTTTGTATTTATAGGGTCTGGAGTCGGCTAGATATGGCATTTCTAGTGAGTTGGATACGGCGTATCGGGGGTTTCTTGGAGTAGGGACCACGCTTGATTTCTTACATAATATTCACATACTATATCTTAAATACGGCATATTGGTCTTCTCTGGATACGGCGTATTGATCTTGTTTCCTTCATGGTCTTTTGTGAGTTCAGGCACGGATACGCCATATCTTCTTGATGGATACGACGTATTGGTATTCAGAATCATAAATCTTCAAAATATCTTTATTTAAGCTCCAGAATGCACGCCTTTTGTTAACTTTTACCAAGTACTCCTTAATTACTGCAATTCTCAAATATAAACGATTAAGTAACAATTCTTTGTAATAATTATACAATATGGGTTAATTACATGGGATAAATGATGCTATAAAATGTATGTTATTTAATGTCATCAAATATCCCCCCACTTGAATCCTACTTGTCCTCAAGTAGTCTTTAGAAGTTTTTACAAAAAATATATCCCTAAGGATATTCTCCGCTTAAAGCATTCATTCGATCTATTACAAGTACACGACCAAACACCTCACAAAATAGGAAGATGAAAACACTCAAATCACTCAACTAATCTATGTGGTAACATGTAACTAATTCGCTCAATTGCTCAGTCGTGACGAGATATTTATCTATGCTTGGCAAGGATACATATCTCCACCACTAAACCATCCGAGTAGTAGTAACACAGTTGTTATTAAAGGTAATATGGGTTTTTATGAAAGGGTTAGGGTATGATCATTCTACAATCTTTCACCAAAGTACCACCCAACAGGCAGCCCTGAAGCATCAATATATGGCCATCATAACGCGGAACTAGACATGCGGTGTCGATCAACATTCCTAATTCAAATTTAACCAACGGTTAGGATGAAGAATGATATAGGGTAGGGATCTTCTAACTTTCACCAAAAGTCATAGACTAATGGCTAATTATTAGGTAAGGGAAGTAAATTGTTGTTAAATAAAAAGTGCGAAACAAATAGATTAAGGCTAAGATACAGTTGCTAGACACTTTTCCGACCTTACCATTGACAAGACAAACTATATATAGGGACGTCTTGATATAGATCAAAAACAACAAACCTAAGTCTGGCGTTCCACCCCATAAACAGTAACTTCAAATTCATCGATAACCTTTACATTACTCTACAAGGCAAGTGGTAGATAATCTCCACTTTATACAATACTCTACATTGTTGATTCTTCTGAACGTGTTAACGAATAATCGGTCCTTCGTGTAATTCCTTCGGTAATGCTCTTGCGAAACGATTATCTTCAAACTTCCTTCTCTTTTTTGTTTATGATATATTTATAGTTCTCAATTTTTTTTAACAAAAACTACAAAATCAGGTAATTTCACCATCTTTTTCGATCATAATAATTACGGCCCCAGGTTAATTCTCTTTGTTAGTTCTTCATTCTTCGGATTCTACCATTATTTGTTGACGGTAGCAAAAATACTTGGGCTTATGACTTTACTTATACGATTCCATTTGCGATGTGCATAATTTCCAACCGCACCAAGATAGAAAAATGACAAAAGACTCAGGATAAAATACATACTCAACACTTTAAGCAACCAACAACCATAAATTAAACTTAATCTAACAGGGTAGTAGGTTAAGGTGTAAAGGTGTAACGAAACAAATTTAGTTGGTGTAATTCCTAAAGGATTGACTCTACGGGTTGTTCTAAGGGATCTTCACTCTAAAGGCGAGAGTAGAAAATGGTTTAAACGGGAGGTTAACTAACCAGTGAAGTTAGTTAATAAACAACATGGATAGGCTTTTTGGGTGTAATCCTAAAAATTTACCAGTTTAAACAAGTTACTCCAATTAAATCGATAATACTCATCACTGTGGTCTCGAGTGATATACCAAGCCAAGTTCTAAAGTCTACTACATCACCGGCACACTCATATTTTATGGAATTTAGGCAAACATTGGGAAATGGATAGGTTAAATCCTCACAATATCTATTAAGGGTTAATGTGTGCGGGTTATGTAACATGTAATTTTCATAAAAGCATGCTTGAAATTTTTTTAAATTTAAGCATATTTTAAGCATTTTAGTGTTTTTGTGTGAAAAATTAGGACAAGTAAACATTCTAATTCCACCCCCCACTTGAAATATACAACGTTAACGTTGTATGAATAAAACATTAAATACGGGAATAAAAAAGAATTAGAATGAGAAACTCCCCTGATATTTGCTCGGTAGTGATTCTCCATGCAACTTCATTGCGCAAGAATTTGTGTTGAATAACCGTTTTGAAGTTTCAAGACTCCAACACTTCAATATCTCTAGATTTTGTAGATTCTCCACCAACATTCGTCGATTTTTCTTTTCACGAGGTCCTGTATAAAATATAGGAAACTATGCATTCCTATCTTGGTATCTACGGTTAATTTAAACTAAACTAAACAAAAACTTAAATACATGTTAGTCTGTGGATACGCCGTATCATGTTAATGAATACGTCGTATTGACAAGACCAACAATAATGTTTTTAAAGTGCATAAAAGTAAAGACTGGTAACGTCCAGACAATCAATACGCCATATGGTATGGAGCGGATATGCCGTATTGATGTCTGGGAAGATAGACTCGATAACAAATTAAATAACATTTCGGGTTGTCTCCCGGGAAGCACTTTTGTTAACAGAAAAGTCTTTATGTTAGACTTGTCTTCAGCATTTTTTCACTCAGCTCTTGATATATACCCTTTCTTGAATTTCGCTTTCATGTATGGATTCTGTGTTTGTTTCCTTGATCCATCATTTAGATATGTTGTTGAACTTACTGCCAGTCTTTGTTCTATCATGCATAAGCAAGTCAAAACATCATATCATGATATATATGCAAAAATATGAGACACTGTTTAAAGTTAGATACATCACGACATGGATAATAAATGTACAAAAGATAGAAACAAAAGATAAGGATAGGGGGATCATGGGTCTGGCTGCTGCTGGTCCTGCTGGGTTGTGGAGGTGCTGGCCTCACCAATCCTGCATCTAGTGCGTCTCTTGAATGCTGCTGGCGAGCTCCCTCGAAAGGTCCCATCTAATGCCTGATAAGTCTGCCCACTAACCTTCATAAGCTGTGTCATACAGCTAATCATCCAAGTGGAGAATCTAGTTTAATCGGTAATCGATATGTCTACAAGTCTACGCAAACCTACTACATCCTTGTGCAGCCCCTGCATCTCCTCCTCAAGTCTCCCTAATCTCTGAGGCATAGTCCTACCGGCAACTAGAGGTGGTGGTGGTGGCTGCTGAGGTGCCTGCGCGGCAACCATCCTCAGCAGCAAGAGCATCCTCAACTCCCTCAGGGACACCAGCCGCAGCATCAGGCTACCTCTCTAGTCCCGAGGTTACCCAAGCCCAAGTATCCTCAATCTCTACACAAATCTGCAATCTCACCAACTTAGCCATGTCAATAACCGGGAGCTCAGGGGTAATAACAGTTAATTCCTAAAGTATCTTTGGAGTCAGGAGTCCAAAATACGCAGCTAATCGAGCAACAAATTGTCCACCAGAAATGTGAGCCCCGCTCTTCCTCCGAGCAGCAAACCTCCTCAGATTTTGGGCCAATAAGTAAGGGATGTTGACCAAACCAACATTCAGCAACAAGTCAGTCACGGTCACCTTTTTAGGTGTCTGACTCCTCCCAGCAATACTGTGTGCCATCATCCTATGGCAAAGTCTTAGCACCGGATCTCTAATCAATGTGTAGGAAGGGGGAGGTCCCAAGAAATCTCCATCAGTAGAAATATCCCTCCAATAATTATGTAGATCCCCCTTCCCAGGGATCATCCTCTTATTCTCACTCAAGTACCTAGCAAAACCTAGAGTCCCCATCTCCTCCTCGGTATGTAATCCTAAGGCCAAAATAAACTGCCTCCAACTCAAGCGTCTCCTGACTCCACCTAACTAAAACTGAATAGTACCAGGAGCCCCCAAGTCAAGTAATACCTTACTAAATTGAAGTGTGCTAAGGAACTCCAGAATGAGCTCCTAAACCAATGGTCCCCTAGTATCAAACAGCCTCTCCCAAGCTCGACTAGTGAATACAACAACACTGGCATCATCATGGTGCTCCATTGCCATCCTAGCAAACAAACCATCCCTCATAAGCTCGGGCATCCCCTAAAAGTCCACAACCTGAATCCGGTGTATCTCTCGACCAAAAATCCTCTCCAATCTCTCCTTGAAATTAGCAATATCCTCATCAGTGTACTTTAAACCCTCATACCTCAGAAATCAGTGTCTCTGCTCACGTGGTGGTAAGGGTGCCATACCGTATGATCTTGATGAAGAAAAGAGTGTGAATAAGAATCGAGAGCAAGTAATCTTCAAGAAATTGTAGTGGTAAAATCGTTTGTGTGTGTGGAGTGAAAAAGTTGTGGTAAAACTCAATCTGGCGTATCATAGGTGTTTTTATACCCAAACTCTTCTTTAAGTTGTCATTGAAGACTATAGCTAGGAATTCAGTTTCAACGGATCTGAGATCGTCAACATCATCATCATACCAGATCTTACCATACCTTGCAGCTTCCCAGTTAAATACTTTCCCACATCTTTGAGCCTTTTCTTCCTCAAGCCTGATGTATTCCTTTATAGTGATGTTCGGATCATTCATCCTGGAACAATCTTACTAGAAAAACTATTAAATAATCAATACGTTGTATTCAGTGAACTGAATATGCCGTATTACACAAACAGAAAGCAATTAAACAGGAATATAAACTACTCTAAACTACACTAATCCTAATGGTTAAATCTAATCTAATGTTAAAAACCAAAATATCAAATAAAAATCAAGATTAATTTTCACTCCTCGGAAACGGCGCCAAAAACTTGATGTTTCGTTGTGTGGTGTGTATTTTATAATTCAAGTTTTAAATTTATATTTTTCCGAATAAACCAAAAACAACACTTTAACGGACAGTGTACCCGGTCGATGGTAGTTTCGTAGTAAGTAGGGTGTCGATCACTGAGAGCGAGGTTAAATCTTTTCAGTTTATTAATATCTTGGTTGCCTAATCTATGATAATTCTAATCTATGTCAAACCTATGTTAAACCTATGTTAATCCTAAATCTAATGGGAAAAAGGGGGTTTTTAGCCTGAGAGACTGGCACGGGTTTAGTTGGTGAATAAAATCAATTCAAGGCACTTTAACCCACGCAAGCAAATTAACAAAGGATAAGAGAGCGGTTGAGCCTAATATAAGAAAACTGTATTAACCATTATTAATCCGATTAGAATGTTGGTTTGTTTATTTAGTGCAATGATTTCTTATCTCGAGGTGGCATATCATTCTTAGACTTAGGCGTTACTTCTTCCTAAGACCTAGACACATTAATTCTGCTACAATTAAAGTATCCGCATAAAGCATCCTTGTTTGCTGATTTTAATCTATCTTAGGGATTAAAGCAATGGTGATCTTGTTAAACCCTAGCTCATAGAGACTTTACCAACTTACTGCTTAATGGTTTTTTATACACTAGTAGTCCACTTGTCCAACTATCCTTTGGAGTCAGAACATTATTTGTTGAATTATCTAGGTTCACCTTCTAGTCAACACGATCAATAAACTAAAGGCAATATCCAATTAACTAGTTAAGCCTGAAGCGTATCCTAGACACAGACTTAAAGGGATAATATTTGTGATCCTATGATTCTAGATGTATAAATTACTATATGGAGAGCTATCATAGACTCTAGATCTACTTGGTCCGTATCACTAGATCCAGTTGAATGATAGGTCGCATACAAAAGACGTAAACAAGTATAAATTGATAAACATAAACAAGCATTCAATGATAAATCAAGAAATCGAGATAAACAATACCAAACATT
Source organism: Tanacetum coccineum (assembly GCA_026074375.1). Classification (NCBI taxonomy): domain Eukaryota; kingdom Viridiplantae; phylum Streptophyta; class Magnoliopsida; order Asterales; family Asteraceae; genus Tanacetum; species Tanacetum coccineum. Next base: position 515 of record BQNB010088217.1, on the reverse strand, counting down.
CATATCTTTATAATAATGGCTAATACCCGAAGGTATTAGCCTTCAAACGTCATAATAAATACAAGAGTAATTATTTAGCCAAGGTAAACTAACCGAGTTAACGAATGATACCAAAAACTGGACGATTACTAAAGTATATGGAATTACACGTGTCTCCTATGGAATGGATAGCTTTGCTCAACCTCTTCTACTCTTCTTTGCCTTTGAAAATTAACTTTTATGGTTTAGGTATCGAGAATATTATTTAGCACACTTAAAACTCATTTTTGAGCTTTGTATTTATAGGGTCTGGAGTCAGTTCGATACGGCGTATCCAGTTAGTTGGTTACGGCGTATCGGGGGTTTCTTGGAGTAGAGACCACGCTTGATATCTTTCAGAATATTCACATACTATATCTTGAATACGGTGTATTGGTCTTCTCTGGATACGGCGTATTGATCTTGTTTCCTTCGTGGTCTTTGGTGAGTTCAGGCACGGATACGCCGTATCTTCTTGATGGATACGACGGATTGGT
>BQNB010088216.1:0-21140 GCA_026074375.1 Tanacetum coccineum | reverse complement strand
ACACCACCACTCCCTCCCAAATCTCAAACTCAAAATAGAAGTATATTGTTGTATCATGCACCAAATTCCGAACTTTAATGTATAAAATAATATAAAACCATATATATCTTGACATGCATATAATAGGTCTTTAATGTATAAAATAATATAAAACCATATATATCTTGACATGCATATAATAGGTTAAGCTAAAGATGCTATATATATTTACAATTTATAACGAACATGCAAAAACTCATTATACATGATATATTGGTCTTTTATATTCATTATGCATAATATATTTAATCTATACGATTAATTTCATATATTACCCTACTTTCATGATTAACTTCATATATACTCAAAGTGCAAGTATTAAATGCATAATGTACAATGTTTTAAATGCATGCTTAAGTATATGTGAAATTTCCAACTAAAAAGAAGGAAGATATGAAATTGCCCATTTCCTATAATTTATTATCCATAATTTTTGCTTATGAAGAATAATTCTTTTTCTGAAAAAATAAACATATAATAAAATCGGTATACTATGGTTTTTACCTGTTTTTTATATGTAAAGCATCTTAAATTTTTACTCTAAATTATACAGTAATATCATAATTATAATAGTAATTAAAAAATCAATATAAAGACAAGATATATTACATCAGTTTTTTCTCTTTCCAAAACATTTTCCTTCAACTTTCCTTCAACAATTGCGCCACATTCTCTCTTCTATTAATTTATTTTTATTTTTTATCATTTAAAAATACCCCTAATACACACACATACCCTCACCACAATAAAAAAAGGTACACACCCTCTCTCCCCATAACCAATAAAAATACTTCTCTTTCTTTAAAATTGTTCGGGAGTAAAGTCCCGCAAATATTATATCTTTGTCTTTCCCGTAAGAGGCTTAGGTGTAGTAACGCCGGCAACGGCGTTGCCCGGCGTTACTACACCGCTCGGCGGCGTTGCCCAACGGCGTTGGGTCAGGCGTTGGCCGGGCCACGCACGTTGGGGTGGATTTAAAAAAAAAAATTCATTTATACCCCCCCCCCCCCCCCCCCCAAACGACTATATACTAGTTTTAATTTTCCCCTTTATTTTTAAAAAGTTACCAAACACCCCCTAACGGCTAGTTTTATTAAAAAAAAAATTAAAATTTTTTACAAAACAGCCCCTAACGGCTATATTTAAAAAAAAAATTTCATTTTACCCCCCTCACACAACTCATTATAAATACTTCAATACCTCTATATTATTTTCTCACAAAAAAAAACATATATTTACAACAAAAAACACTACAACCTCTTTCACAATGAATCAAAATCGAACCGTTTTTTATATCGATGAGGAAACCGACGCATTCTATTTACAAAAAGCTGTCGAGTATCACGAATGGCTAATACAACAAGAAGCTCAACCACGATTGATCCGTACACCGATCTTTTTTTTAGTATTGTAATGTATATTTGAATTTTATGAATGAAATGGTTAGTTTGTTAAAAGAATAAAATAATTGTTTAGGGGGTTTTATGAAAATAAAGAGGTGAGTGGTGTTATTTGGTGTTATGATTAGGGAAGTGGTGTTGGTGTTGGTGTTGGTGTTATGCTGATGTGACGCTGACGTGACAACAAAAACTTGGTGTTGTCAAGTTATGATACCTAAGGCTCTAAGTAGTGGAGTGATATTTAATATTTCTTTTGCCTACATGGCACATTTCCCGTAGCTTTTCCTTTGTCACACCCTACACCCTAATCGGGAAGTATCTTGTGTAAAGATACAAGATCAAACCCAATTTGCGTACCTTTGTGCTAACATCTCGAAGTGGTTCTCTTGGCTTGATTCTTTGCGCGTTTCTACCAAGGTGAGATTGTTTCTTGAAGGGGTGGGTGATACCCTTCTATGGTCTATTTGGCATGTTCGCAATTGTTTGGTTTTCTCTACTTCTCCTAAGAAGGCGATACTTTGGGACACTATTGTTTCTCAATCTATGTGAATTTCTTCTAGAAATCCTATGCTTAAGTTTAATTGGCTAGGTTGGTTACAAAATACTGTAATGTTCATTAACTCTGTAATTTCTATCTCCTGCTAGTTTTTAATGGAATGCCGCCGTTTAAAAAAAACCCAATTTGCGTACCACAATACATTTTAACTTGATTTAATATAAGATATATGCTTGTACATATAAAGCCTATTTTTCATATATAACCTTCCAATGTGGGACAATGAAAAAGCCGTCGCAAAAGTCTCGCACATTTATAATGTTCTTTCAGTCTCCAACATTTATGTAATGCTAATGTTTAAGTTTTTATATGTTACAATTATAAACTGTTTTGGTTCATTTGATGTAATTATACTTTCATAACTCTTTAACCATTCTTCATAACATAGAGGAGCCCATTGGGGAACTAAAACCTTGAACTCGCGAAATCAAACACAAAGGACACTAGAAAATTAAGTGCAAGTCAATATGACAAGTGCACAGCAGTTGTGATTCTTACTGAAGCGAGAGTGAATGTTGTAGGGTTCATAGTCTTTTCACTCCAAATCTCTTTGAATGAACACGTCCAAAAATTTATAGCCGGAAACGATTTGGAGGCTCCGATACAGTCCGTGGAAATAACAGTTCTAGTGGGAGTCAGATTGAAATAAGCAAGATACACCTCTCCTGAAACATTATGATAAACAAGTGAATATTAGAGTCAATAAGTCAAACCTTGTTGGATATAACTAAGAAATCAGGCCAAATGGGTTGAACGTGTTAAACATATAAAAAGGTGCCCAAAGTTTACACTCGATGCTAATGTTTCAGGTCAAACAATTCTGACCCCAAAAATATAAAACATTGCCTGTTTTTTGATTGGTTATCAACCGTCTGTTTTGCCACCTCTAAAGATAGAGCCAAATAATGGTCTAACTGTTACCTCTCCTTCCGGTTGCGATCCATGAACGAATTCCTCCAGGAACAGCATTGGCTTTCATTACTTTTATAGAGGCACATGAACCGGAATAACTATTCACAAGTGTTCCGTTATTACTTAGCTCCCACATCTAAGCACAAAAAACAACAATTTAATTAATGCACATTTTTTTTCTTTTATACCAAGCTACTAAATAGTGAAAAATAATAAAACAAGTGTTTGTGAGTACTGATTGCATCAGTCTACAAGGCGAAATATGATGCTCTCTTATGCTCTTCTTGAAGTAAGTTTCTTGTGGATGATGTATCGAACAAAACCTTTTCTATTTTCGCATGGTAGGTGAAGTTTTCTTGATATTTTTCACTTACCTCGTCAATCTTCGTCGCCTAAAAAAGGATATAAAGAATCGCATATTGCAAAAAATGGTTTGAAACTTACGATTGCAAAAAAGATTCAGTCTTGTATAGACAAAAAGGTTCGAACTTTTGCTTCTCGAACCCCATCTCCACAACTTGTTCCAAATTTTGTATCAAGCTTTTTTGAAAACAACCTTTGGCCTTGGGTTAGTGACAGTAGCGAGTCTAAAATGAGTTTTTCTGGACTCATCCGCATATTTAGAAGATTGTTGAAATTTTAACCTTCCCTCCAAGAATTGAAATTGAGGTGCACTCGTGACATAAGGAAACTGTAAAGAACATAAGACGACCATTATTAAGTTTGACTATCAAGAGTCAAATGATGTACATTTTGACTATATTTTCCGAATAAATAGATAAAAAAGAGTGATTCGAGTAAAGCATGCCTCCTTATTGTTTGAACTGAAAGAGTTGATTTCCAATAGAGTCGGGTTCGTGATGAGTCTATATGTAGTATCGTCTAGCTTTCTCATATCTCCACCAAACATCAAGGGAGATCGGGCCATTGACCACAGAGTCATCTATAAAAATTTAAAGAAAATCTTTAGAACCGAAAAAGTATTTGATTCAGCTATATGTAAAGCACACCAATTAGACCCACCTGAGTCTTTTGCTCGTCTAGAGTAAGACTTGAGTTTCTGTGTGGACCTACATTGGCTCCTGCAAGCAAACATTTAAAATTTTAACCAATAATGATCAACATTTATATCTTATAAAAGTCAATCGAGAACAAAGATTCACCTGCTTCAGTGAGCCATCCAAGTGGAAGCATATCCAAATCTGGCCACGAGTTTCCAAGCAAACCGCTGCCACCGATCATACTAGCAGCTGCGAAATCTCTAGAACAGAAAGTATTTAAGTTAATAAAAAAATAACACATTGACCAACCAAAAACTGAACTCCAGTTTATGTTTAAATCTAGGATAACTTGGTTAGTTTCTACAACATAACAATACTAGAGACTAAAAAAATGCTGTTACGTTACAACATAATCCATCAAGTTATGTAATCGAAACCTTATATGATTAATTCCAAAAAGTCAAGAACATGTACAAACCTTGAAACAGCAAAATGGGACGCAACATCTCCCCAATTATCCCAGTCATCACCGGTTACTCTATACATGTTAACATGCGTGCAACTTGCTTTGCCTTGATAGTGTGGCGCTAGTTCCAGGTGAGAGTGAATACAGAATTGTACGATTGAGTGCTTTCAAGATCTGCGATTATTAATTGTTAGAAGCTTGAATAAGAACAAACTCTATATGCATTATATTGGTTGACGAATTTGCATACCCCTGATAACCTCGTTAATTTCCTCAAGTTCAAAATCATCTCCAAACACACAGTCGTGTTTTACTGTTGAAAGACACAAACAACCATGTAGATTAGGTGGCAGTCATAATTTGTATAATGTTTCGAGTGTCAAAAATAAAATGTAGAAATTTGACAGTATTTTAAGGATAGTGAGAGGATTACAAAAGTCAACGTCCCATTCGGCATATTGATGATAGAGAGACTTCAAAAACGCTCTTCCGGCTCCCAATTTAGTGTCAACACTCATAAAACCATTTTTCATCCACCCGCAAGCCCTCTCAGTAATGCCTATATCTTTCGCATGCCATACCTTTCCAGATTCCACATACGCTTTTCCCTATTCATAAAAATTTAAACATAATTCAAATCCTTTGAAGTAAAAAACTTCTTTTACTATCTAAAAGATAAAATTCTTGTAATCATATCATGCTAAAAATAAATAAGAGTTATAAGTTTCTTGGACAAAAGTGTTAAATGTCAACTCAATCAGGCCATTCTCAAAACTTTCCTCTGACCCGTTACATAACTCACCTGACCAGCACATTTTTCCATGTAAACGACATAAATTGATAAAAATGCATGAAAACTTAAGATCAAGGGAAAGGCATGTCTTTTGAGGTTAAGATAGTGGTGAGTAATACCGTTGTGATGTCTAAGATCGGTGTATTTGCATTGACAGCTTGTGTACTTATGCCTCTCATAATATGAAACCCGAACTTCAAACCCATGTCATGCACTTTTTTTGCTACTTCTTTGAACCCTTTGCCACCTTTTGATGAAGGCCACCTACCAGGGTCGGGAATCACCCTCCCCCATTCATCAATTACATCGTACCCAAGTGAATCAACATAAGCACCCGGGACTAGCTTTCTATACCATAGGTAATCTACTACCGCATACTGAAACAAAAATCAAGAAACCACGGTAACTTCACAATATTGGAAAAGTTTTAAACTTAATGGGACAAAGGGAGTGGTAATTAAGACCTCATAGCCATGAGCATGTAATTTCTGTGAGATAAGTTGAGCGTTCTGAAGATATTCTTCTTCAGAAATCGTCCAACAAAACGAATCGTAGGAGTTCCACCCTCTTGGTGGTACACTAGCATGGATATCTGATAAGACCCTGCAAAAATAGCAAAACCTATCCAAATTTTTATACGACCTAGCATATATTAATGTTAATTTCTCAAGTTTGCTCACACGCAGATGGCATAACCCAAATGAAGTTAAAGAAAAGGGTTAAAACTTAGACGAACACGAGTATGTTTAGAGAGGTTATCAGGGAAGTATAAGACAAGACTAAGAGGTCGTTTCTTTTATCTTTTTTCCTGTTTGGACACAGATCCTGTTTAAATAAATAAAGTTGTTCAGAGTTGAAATCATATGGAACCCCAAATATAAAAAATATGCCTTCTTTTTTTTTTTTTTTTTTTGTTACCTTTTTTTATTTTTTTCTGAATGAAGTTACGGCGAATGCGGGATATGAGTTTTGACTATTCAGTGGTATTGGCTGGGTGGTGTGGTGTGGTGTGGCAGCGGCGGCGGTGTGGTGTGGCAGCGGCGGCGGAGGTGTGGCAGGGTGGGTGGCTGGCGGCGTAATGGAGGCGGGCATGTCTATGGACAACGGTGCTGGTCACAGCACTTTAAATTGCTGCATTATTTCCGCGAATTGCTTATCAGCTTCTACCTTATTCCTGTCGATCGACTCCCGCATCCGACCACAAAGATTCCGGGTTTCTTCTTGACTTGCAAGGGTCTCTGATTTGAATTGCTCCAAATTGGCTTCTACATCAGAAATCTTAGTCATGGCTGATCAACACTCTCCACAGGCAGCAAGATATTTGCTCTGATACCAATTTGATATGAATCAAATTGGAATTGATAAAGAGAATACTAGAATTAAGAAAAAATAGGCGGCCGGTATTCCAGACCCGGTAACCTCCCGTTCAACAATGATAAAGAAAATAACAAAAGTCTTCTGAAAGCCAAAACCTAAAAGGGGTCGGTCTATATATAGATACCGAACCCTTACACACCGACAATAAAAAAGAAATACGTAATTAACTATTAACTTCACACTAATGACACTTAGCCCCCTTGAGTTGTATTTTTGCGCCGATAGACTTTCCCCCAACGATTAAGATCCGCATCATTATTATTACAAACTTTAAAGAAGACTTTAATTAAATAGCTCTGTCAAAAAGTAAAAAAGAGAAAGCAATAATAAATGCACTTTTCTTAAACTTTGTGTTTTTTGTCGGGGGACAATAATTTTGGGACGGAGGGAGTACTATCCATTATTCAAAGATCAAACCACGAAAAGCCAAAATTACACTTCGAAATTAGCAAACTTCCAAAAGCTTAAGAAGCACAACAAAATCACAATATAGAACCACATGATGAAGTTCTGTTGTGAGGGGTCAAAGACGGTATGAAGATGACAAGTGAGGCGGTGGAATGGAGGTTAGGGAGGAGTGGCGGGCCAACCATGCGAGGTAGGTAAGAAAGAATAAAGTACTGCGTATAAATGAAGATATGGGAAACATGTGGATAAAAGAAAAAGATAAGGGCAATTTGCTCAATACTAGTATCCTGGTTGCTCTTTTGGCACCATCTTACACTAAGATTTTCCTTTTGTATTAAGCAAAAAAGAAACAACATTTTTGCAACATGGATTAAGAAGGTTTTCCATCCGGACAATTAAGCAAAAAAGAAACACCCCCTAACTATGTATTGTTGGGTTTGATTTGAAGAAATGGGTGAGAATAGGCGCAAATCATGAAGGTATCAACTTTAACACAAGACTTCGACTCTCAAAAGTCAAATTTAGTTATGTTTATAAACTCAGCTAAATAATTCAATTAAATTTCCTAATCATCCAAAGCAATAACCGTTATCAGAAGAAAAAACAAATAACAAGTGTTTGCAAACCAAAATAAGTGTTAACCAAATCTGAGAACTCGGATAGCTATGCTACGTGTTACAAACTAGATTCGACTCTTGAAAGTCAAAGTAGTAACTTTATAGTATCAAGTTATCAACCGCAAACTAATACACAATTAACCAAATTCAAGTACTCATACTGTCATACAGCCATACCACTACTAAAAGCCAACTTTGACTCTCAAAAGTCAAAGTTAGTGATTATTATCCACTTAAATCCGTATCACTGAAAGGAAAAGCAAACCCATTTCAATTCATAAAATTTCAACAAAAGGGCAACCACTATAAACATCAAAGGAAACTTATTTCAATTTTTTAACAGGCATCAATAAAAACCAACTTTGACTCTCAAAAGTCAAAAGCAGTGACAATCATTCACTTAAATTCATATCACTAAAATCAAAAGCAAACCCATTTCAATTCAGATAATTTCAAGAAAAGGGTAATCACTAAAAAATCAAGCAGAAATTATTTCAATATTTTTAACAAACATCAATAAAAGTAACTTTGACTCTATTGAATTTTAACCACTTAACTCCACATCACTGAAATAAAAAGCTGACCCATTTCAATTAATAAAATTTCAAGAAAAGGGTAATCACTAAAAACATGAAACAGCACTCATTTATCAAATTCAAGAAAATATAAAAAAACAAGATTATTTTTTATAAACTTAAACACCATAAAATAAATAAAGCACTCACCTTTTTGACAAAAACCCAAAAAAGAAGACCACCCATAAAAAGATAAGCTTAGAATTCATAGTGTCACCAATTGAAATGATCAAATGAAACTATTTTGTATACTTTTTTATAATGGTGAATTATGGTTGGAGGTGATGATAAATAGGGTAGAATGAAACGACGTCGTAAAGAGATGAGAAATTATGTGTTTTTGGAAGACATTTTCGTCGGGTTTTGGCCGGCGGTGCTGTAACGTCTCCGGGGACGAAATGTTTGTTGTCAGTGGAAGAGATATAGTGTTGTTATTTGAGGAATATTTTGGGATAATATTTGTTTGTTTTATTATTTGGAGGATATTGTTGTTGTTTGAGGATGATTTTGGAAGTTGTTTTCTTGTTCTTACTCAAATATATTTTGTTAACATTTTAATATTTTCTCATATAATATAGGGAGTAGTTTTTTCGTTCAACAAATAAAAAAAATGAGTAAATTACACTGTTGGTCCCCAAGGTTAGGCCCGATTGTGGATTCAGTTCCTAGATACCGGGGATCGATGTCGTTATTCCTTTTTTGTCACTGTTCTTACCCGTTTGGTCCCTCGAACCCCGTTATACGTAACGGGTGTTAGTTTGACTTGTCAACGATGGGCAGTTTAGTAATTTCAAATTTCCGTCATTATTTCATCGTTGGTCCCTCACTAAATTTTTATTTTCGTTTTTTTGTATTTTCCAACAGGTGTTTTACTGTTGCATTTTTTTGTCCTTTAGCGCTTGCACCATTGGTCCCTGACTCGTTTCTGTGTGTTATAAATGATGGTTTGCAAAGTATAAGACACAAAATAAAAAAAATGGTTTGTTGTTCGTGTGGTTTAGAAGCTGTGATTAGGACATCATGGATTAATCGGAATCCAGGTCATCATTTCTATGGTTGTCCTACACTTGTAAGTATGATCCGATCAAAAAATATGTAACAAATCATTTTGTTTGTTTATTTACACATCCTTTTTCGACTCTTTTCAGAGTCCAACCTGTGTCAACTTCCTCAGGTGGTATGATCCACCAGTGTGTCAAAGGTCTGTTCAGGGTTGTTGAGGTTACGTAATGAGCTTGAAGAAATCCTTGCTATGGTTGAAGAAAAGCGACGCAAGCTGCTGAAATTTCTCATCATCAGCTGGGTTGTTTTTGGGTTTTATGTTTACTGTACAATGTGAATGTTTAGGAAAGTTGCTTGTTTTGCTACATGTTCTTAGTAGGTAATAGGTTATGTGGTTGAATGTGGTTTTGTGTTGGTTGATGGAATGAATATATTCGGTTGTTAGTCATATTATTGTGGATGAATGTGTTAATTTGTTTCACTTATAAAGTATACTGGTATGATTTAGTGAAAGTCAGTTGTTTCACTTCCATTAAAGAAGATGAAGATATTCTTGTACTGTTTTCTAATTTTTAGTTTGTTTATGTTTTTTAACAAAAAAAAAAGAAAACCTAACTTTATGACCGTTTCCCGTTGATAATAGTTTGAAGTGGTTTTGTTAGTGTTTTTTTACTTACACCGTTGGTCCCTCAATACGTTCTATTGGCTTCCCATTTCCTACCAAATTCAGAATGAATGTTCTACATGTTACTTGCACGCTTGGTCCTTGTAATAAGTGCATGATGTGATGTCACAATTTAGCCGCATTTAACATTTGCCATTCTAGTAATTGCGTTATTCACTTGTATATAAATCCACTTCACATATCTCCCTTCAAATCCAAAACACACACACATACAAACCTTAACTTCCCAAACCCTTTCACTTTCCTAAAACCCCCCTTTTTCTATTGCTGTTGCTCGTGGATTTGTTCATCTGGAGGAAGTTATGTAGGCGCAAAGGGAAAATCAACAAGCAAATGAACTTTCCAACTTAACGAGGCAAAGGCAGTTGCTTGCAAGTGTAAATTATAGGCGTGCGATAATAGAAGAGCTTGAAGGTTTGCCGGGAAATTTGGTGGCTTGTAAGACGACGGAGCACCTCAAGCGTATTCAGAAGGCTGTTTTCGTTGAGGTGATTGAACTGAAGAAGGAATTGCGCCTTCAGGTCCCCCCGTAAGGAGGTTGATTTTTGTAGAACTCTGTAAACGGGATATGGTCGTCCTTGTGGGGTTGTTCTTTTTGGCTTTTGGTTTATATATTATTAAATGTTTGTTTCTTTAAGTTTTTTCATGAATGTATGATTGATTGCAAAGACACTGTAATTCTTTAATAAGTTGTTTGACCACTAATCTCTTTGACCAATACGGTGTTTGACCACTACTCTATTTGACTAACGTTGTTACCGTTTGACACCAAGAAAAACAATTGATCATGGATAATTCATACAATTGATTAGACAAAATAAATCCAAGCTAATTAATTTATAACAAACATAAACGAAGCCAAAACCCCAAACACTATTATAGTTGACTTCCAAAAAGAAAGCATTTTTGACTTTTTTTTAATTCTTCCATGAGTTCATGCATTCGACCTTCCATATCAACAAACTCAACTTAAAGGACTGCAAGTTCTTCTTGACTTGTTAATTCATTTTCTAGTTCTTCTCTTTGCTAGAGATTAAGAAGCATATGCATCTCATATAATCAAGTTATGTGCCATTTATTCTCTAACTCCGAATCATTCCAATACCATCTTTTACAGTGCTTGATTTCTTTTTTCTAAAAATAAGAGAATTTATGATCAGATAATAAAATAAGATCTAGAAAATGCAACGGCTTACATATTTGTTAGGGCAAACACCAAATCGTCTAGCAGGGTTGTCACGTGTCCAAGAGGTGAGTGTCATCAACGGAAGCCCACATTTACACTATGTAGGATCGAAGGCATAAGATGAAGAATACATGCTTGAAACGGTTTTCTAATGTTGCCTTTGTTTGTGTTTTTGTCTAGTAAAAAACGTAGAGACTTTATACCCGTTGTGTTACCCAGTTATTTTTAATTAATTGTAACTTGCACCGTTGGTCCCTCAATGATCTATTGGTTTTTCATTTCTCGCCAAAATACACAATAAATGTTCCACATATTTCTTGCACGGTTGGTCCTTGAAAAACATTTTAGCCGCCTTTAACATATACCTTCCCAGTGTAATAATTGTGTTCTCGACTCTTCGTTTATGTAGTCTATTAATCACCATGTACCTTTACTTGTATTTAACCACACCACGCATTTGGTCCTTTATATCCAAAATACATACATGCATTCCTTAACTTACTAAACACCTTTCACTAACCTAAAACTAAACTTTTTCAATGGCCGCTGACAATGGGTTCGTGAATTTGAAACATCTGAGGTTCTTAGCAAATTCAAACTTGCTTAAAGATCAACTGCTTGTCTATTTCAACTTGAAGACGCAGAGGGAGGTTCAGCTCACTACTGAAATCAACAATTTCACGAGGCAGTTACTTGACATTATAGATGAAAGGTGTTCGTTTATAGGAGAGCTTGAACAACGCTTTCTGACAAATGTTATGGCGTATAAGACAAGGCAGGAACTCAAGTGCCATCAGAAGGATGATATGATAAAGGCGATGGTGATGAGGTCGACAGCTTTACAGTTGCACCATCAGGCCATGAACGGGTTTTACTTTTATAAGTCTCTGTAATCAAGGTCGGCTTAGGGGGTGATGTGTCGTTATGTGGTGTTTATTTATGATAGTTCAAGTTTAAATTTATATTTTTCTGATTCAGAGTTTTGGTTATTAATGAATGAATCAGTTCACTATAAGTGTTTATAAAATACACTGTTTGACCACTACGCGTTTGACCAGGTTGGTTACCCTTGGAGACAAAATAACGGAAACAAGTTGCATAACTTGATGATCCAAAACATAACACATACATAGAACAAAAAACTATAAGAAATACATACAAGGGTAATTTAAGATGCAAAAAATTAGTAATAGAATATAGCACATAAACTGTAACAATCCGTTATTTTAGGTAATTTTACACTTCAACCCTCCATAACTTCTATTATTTATTTTAGGGTTTTACGCGTTTACTTTTAATTTTCAACGTTTAGTTAAATCGCGTAAACTAAAAATCAACATTCAACGTAAACGGACATCAAACAAATAAAAGTTTACGTCAAGTAAGTGTTATATAATTATTATGAAGATAATTTATAACTTTTCATATTTTATTTTTATTGGTTACGTAAAACGTTTACGTTTCGCAATAAATTATATTTTTGCATGCATGTAAACCCATAAACCCATCTATACTTCAACAAATATTCACTTTTATACCCAGTACACAAAATTTACATCAATTCTATCTAAATAACCCATTTAGGCAGTCCCACATCATACACACAATAATAAATTCATTAAACCTCTACTAATGTCATTCAAGTAAACCACCCTCTTCTTAATAAGCACCCGGGTAATACACAAGATCTTTACCCATGGGATAACCAATCTCTCTCTTATCCCCCCTCATTGCTTTTGATCATGGCCTCCTCCTTGGGAGGAGGAGAGCACTTGTACCCTTCCCACAAAACCACTCCAAGTCCATTGCTTTGCTAGTTGGTTTAGGTAATACTTCCACTATAAATAGAAGGATAATGTAAGACTTATACACACACATTTCACTTGCAAGAAAACACATATCTTTTTGTTTCTCTTCCAACCCACGACTCAAATTAGGGAACAAGGAAGTTCCATAATTATTATTTTAGCAACAATACAAGCATACAAGGTTGTTTAGGTTTGATATCTAAGGTATATCAAGGTTTTTTACAAGGAAGAAAGCTAGGGTTTTCAAAAGGATATTAGGTTTTAAAAAGGATATCTGGGATGAAGAACTATGGTTTGATGTTGAGTTCACATTCGTATTCGCCATTCACATAAGGTCTATCATAATCCCTAAACTCTCATAATCATTTCATTTCATACATATATATTTGTTATATGGTTAAATCACCAACTAGTCATTATTTTAAAAAGTTTATAAAATAAAAACAAGATTATACATATTCAAGTAAACGTATGTTCATGGTAAAAATATGTTAAATACATGCTAGAAAGCAAGAACACATTTTATTAAATGTATTACAAGTATTGGACAAGTTATATAATAAATTGTTAAAAGTCTATTTATATAATTTATAAATAGATAATTGTTGTGGACATGTTATTTAGACATATTTGACATAAATAGTTGGACACAAATTAGAGGACTTAAAGTACCCTAATAATATGGTATTAATTAATTTAAAAGGTTTGTACAAAATAAAGTTACAAAAACAATTTTTGTAAATGGTTTATTAAAACAAAAATGATTATTCTGTAAAGATACAAATTTTAATAAAACATATAAACTTTAGATTTAAATAGTACATTTCAATACGATTTCGAATATATTAAGAAAACTTGAAAACAGACTATAATGAAGGAGATATGAAAATTTTGCAAGAATTTGATATTAAATGTAATTAATTATATTTTTTTATACAAAAACGAGTTGTAAAACTATTTGGTAGCAAACTATTTATAAAATCTGTAAACATTTTTATAATGAGTAGTCATCTTGATACAAATTTTGTATCATATAAAGAAGGCCCGCAAAACGGAGTTAAAAGGGAGAAAGTTTTATGAATTACTAAAGAATTTCGAAAAAGTAATTTTAAACTCGAAACGTGCGAGAAACCTGCAAAACCAGAAAACGTAGTTTTAGACGGGCTTTAGATCCAATTTGCCCTAGTATAAAACTTACAAAGTTGTTCGAATGACATTTTATATATATATTAAGTTTTGCAAGAGTGCTAGAATGTATAGATATTTAACTAGAAATTATAAAAGCTAGTTAACTTTTATAAATAATTTTATGCACTTTTTATAAAAATACAAACAAGAGCTGTTAGAACTATCAAAAGTAGTTTACGAGTGTTTTTCGGTTCGTTTTGGCGATAAAAACAAGAAGAAATAATGTAGTATTACTTATATAAGTTATATTTACATGTTTGTTTTTAAACTTATATAAATAGTATTTTATAAAATATTACACATTTATATAATATATTATATAAAAAAAAATTATTGAAAAATATTAAATCAAGTATTATTAACAAATAATCAATTATTGGACAAAGATAATATTTTTACGGATACATATACTCGGACATTAAATATCAAGCGTGACTTAAATATTGTTTCAACTTTTATAAATTAAACAAAAACTATTAGGTGGTGATATAACTTGATAATTTATATTGTTGTATTTATTTTAAATACAAATAATGCTCATACGGCCTATAAATTAATTAGGTTGCATTCGGATTTCACGTGACGAATCACTTATTTGACTTATATAATCAATTCATTCACTGAGTGAGATCATACCCCATCTTATACAATTACGATGATTTACACACTTTTTTTGGGGTGAGAAAACCATGCATTGTGTTACATTTTGACGCAAGTACACTCTTAACCAAATTACATTGCCTAATAGCGATAACCACTATGCTCATGAAGCAGAGCTGTTAATTATAGGTGTAAACGGGAATGTTATAAATAGATCTATATTTTTTTTTTTTGGGGGTTTTGAAAAATTTTTTTGACATCCCGTTCGGGTGAGTAGCGCTCACTAGTTATCAGGCAAGTAGCTGAACTACAACAAACTTATACCATGTCAATTTGGATTTTACAGGGTTGAACCATCTACACGGGCACATTAATTGGCATTCATTGGCAGACAAACATGTTTTTGCGTCAGTGTCATGAGCTTAGTCAGTTCGTACTTACTTTTTTTTTTTTGTGATAATGTACGTGTTACATTGTCATAACACTTTGAAATCTTGTGGTCCTACTTATACATTACTTAGCCCTGTGAATTCCACCAACTTATGTTTGACGTTTTAAAGCATAGGCGTTTCTCAGGTCAATAAGCATAAAGAACATGGATACATTGATGCATCCTTTGGAGTCAAATTGCAATAAGATTTAAATGCCATTACATTTTGTGGATTTTTATAATTAGCAAAATCTTTACAGTTTCATGGATGAACAATTAAATCATGGAGCTTTGTGTACAACACATTTCAGCTAAATTCAATATATCATTTTTAAAAACGACTCATATAGAGGTCGTTCTCTCATAGTCTTGTGCTATCGATCTACGAAGTAACACTCCCGGATCCTTATTCCCTTTACCTAATTTGGGAAGTTACCTAAAAACGACCTAGTTTTTGAGCATTGACGTATCGTCTTCAGCAGGGATTCTAAATAGCGCGCTATAGCGGCGCCATAGAGCGAGGCGTGGCCTCCACGTTACGAAATAGGCCAAGGCGTCATCTTGAGGCGTGGCGTGCAATAAGGCGTCATAAAGCGGGCTATAGCGTGATTTTTTTTGAAGCTTTAAAAAATTTCATAGATTTGAGCTTATTTAAAAGTATTTATGCTTTGTGTTGTATGGTGTTCGGGCTTAGTAACTCCGTTATCAATTGTAAGCCTAGTAGCTAACTAATATTGACCATTTATAAATTATTTTTTGCCGGCCATTGAATTCACAGCCTTAAAAAAACGCTAATAACCCAACGCCTCACGCTAGCTTGAGGCTTGCTATGCCGCTATGCCACGCTTCACGCATTTAAACCGTTGGTCTTCATAAATGCAACACCATGTATTCAGCATACACCCTTTTCCCTCTTTAGTGTGGTCTTCCTTTTTGTACAAAACCAGAAATTCATGGTTAAACCATTTTTTAAGCAACATGGTTTGGAAATTATTCACCCTTAGCACCAACAATCTCATCAGGCACATTACAATCCATCCATTGTTTGACTGCCTCACTAGGTGATGTGTTATAAAAGCTTTAAATTTATAATTCTAGTTTTATCTAAATTCCAACTAACACACGGGTAAAGTATAAACCCCCGTTTATAGTATAGGTTCAGGGTAAGACCAGGTCGTTCCACATGATTAGGTATTCTTAGAAAAGGTCGATTATATTAGGAAAGGGTATAGCTATATACTATCACGATCTAAAGATAATGATCAATGTCAAAAGATAATAAAATGAGTCTGTTTAGGGGGATGAGAACAAATAAAGATAAACTTGGATGGATAATGGCTTCAAAAATTAAAGTATGAATCGAGTAACAGAAACGGATTAGTTTACTAAAATGATATCTAATTATTATAATAAAAAAGCCTTCGGCCTATATTGATTGATGACAGAAATGCTTTATTTTTGATTCATGTTTGGAAAAATAGTAATCTGGACTTTCTTACCCAAGTTCGTTAGACATAGGTAACGTTAAACTATTTTATCTCGCGTTAATAATCATTTTATTAGCCAATCCTCACAAGGCTAAAATATAGTTGTGTCAAAGACAAACAAACTTTGAAATAAAAACATATAACAAAGTCTTCCGACCGTATATCTCGTACTAGTGTGAATGATCAAATGATATTTAAGATACCGAGTATAAAAACATCAAGTTCATTCATATTAATAATTTCCAAAATAATAATTCATACCAAGTTAACATCCACTAATTCCCCACATAATCCCCAAACAAACATGTTAAACCACTCCATATTCATAGATTCAAAGCACATAAGCATGTTAGATTCAGAAAACATAACATTCAAAGAGAGAAACATGTTTAACCGATTCAAATAGCAATTAGAATAGATTGTCAAGTGTTTCCTTCGTACAATGATCTAACAACCCGGGAAATTCAACTCAAACTATAAAACAACCTCTGTCACTCCAAAGCCCTTAATACTTGAATCACACCTCCTTAGAACGGTTACAACCAGAATTGTGAGAAAGAACAAGGTGATTCTTCAACAATTCTGCCTAGAACTAGTTCCTAACTATAAGAATAAAGTGTCAATGTATTGAGAAAATGATGAATTGGATGATAATTATGTAGATGCAAATGTCATCCTCTATTTATACACAACTTCGAGGTATCATTGGGAACGGGGGGCAAGCCAAAGGTTGCCTAAAAGGCAATCATTATGATTTTTGAGTAACTAAGGTAAATTGCGCAACACTTGGAATTGTGCCCGTCACTTGGCGTATAATTAAATTGCATTACTTCGTTTCAAAGGTACGCCAGCACAAAAAGAATTTGCGCCGCAACACTTTTGCCTCGTTCATAATTCCTCCTTGGATTCTCTTATAAGATCCTTCTCAATAACGATCGATAGTTATTTATACGAATTTCTTTGCATTTTTAGGATCCTTTCTTTATTCATGTCTAGAAATTAATATTCCATACACAACAAACAGCCAAACTTTGCAAGATTTTCATGTGTTAACAGTATAAATTTTATGTTTTTTCGAGGGATAATTTTAATGTATAATATTGCAGCGTTATTCAAACCCCCCCATACTTAAGCTTATTGCTGCCCCTCAAGCAATCAAAGCGAAAGTATTTCGTTTTAACAAAAAAAATTAATGATCCTAGCATAGATAAGCACAAAGCAACTCACGAATTTTATAGATAAATTTCCTTCACACGTCGCTAATTTAGTAAAATGGATAGTAAAAAGAAGTCACTCATACGTGCAGTCATGAAATGTTCAAATTACCATAGGCTTGTACAAAAAACTAAATTTCACAGACATGGCGTAAGCACCAAACATAAACATCAAAAGAGGTAATGTATTTAGTGATATTATTTTCTATTTATTGAAAAAGATTTGTAATAAAATCATAATCCATCTTATCCGTAATATATCCAACTATTCCTTCACATCATTCTTTTTTTTTACCAAAGGCTTTATTTTTGCCTTATTTCACTTTATCTTGGGGAAACTTGCTTTCCCCCCATACTTAGGATAAGCACACTACTTCAAACGAACTTAGAAGTCAGCAACTAGTTTCCTGATGGCAGCCTGAGTCATGGCTGGTGCTTCAGATGTTGACATCCTTTTGGGAGGCATTCTATCAACATAAGATAACACATAATAAGAATGATATCACAAGTCTTAAAATACTTAAAATAAGCATTGCATTTTAAGCATTTTTAACAATAGTGATATAGATACTTATTTGATATGAATTCTAACAAGCATCATTCTTATTAGGTTATTTTCTAGGGGTCATGGTATGATTCATAATGATGAAGATGAAGATGCAATATAGGACATAGGATGAATATGAAACAACGGGATTGCCATTTTATTTATCATGAACAACTTGCTTTTGTACTGTACATAGTCAAAATTTGACAAGTGTTGTTATTTATACCATACATCCCGTGGCTAGGTTCTAGCAAAAGCTATAACTAGTGTCTAATCTAGTAGTCTGATGGTCCTTCCTGGCTGTTCTTGAGTTCATATATTGCATCCAAAAGACTTTCCTTATCTGCTTGGTGACGGACTTGGATATCTTTGATGATTTGTTCTAGATTGTAATTCCTGAAGCTGGAAGCTGAGAGAAAATCTTGTTGTTATTTCCATTTGTTGACCTTGAAGTTTAGTAATTTGTGCACGTGCTCTTGGAGTTCGCTTTCCAGATATGTCGAATTCTTGTTGTATAATGACTCCGACCATTCTGCGATTCTATTTTGTCTTCATATGTGTTCAATGCGGTCTTGAGAGAGTTCATCCAGGTGATTTTAGAGTTCTACTCTCGTCATCTGCTCCTCGTGACGTTCCAAAACTTGTCTTATGAGAGCTTTCTCCCCATCTCAAAATTCTTGAGGTAGTAGAGTGAGAGGAGAATGAATTGTTTGGCCTTGTTTTTAGGTGACAATAATTCCTTCAGAAGAAAGTAATTCTTGAGGGATTAAACATTGGAGATGGAGGCCACACATAGTTGTGTTTTTCTGTGGTGGTATAGGTGATTTCTTTAGCTAGTATGGCATTGCATGACCTTCATGTCGGGGTCATCATGGAAACGGTGATAAGAGTTGCGTGAAGATATTGGTACGACCTCCATATGAGACTCTTAAAGAGATAGATAAGTATTCCGTGGTGAAGTGGGAGGGACATAGTCTGGAGAAGCCCGTGGGATATGTAGTCCAGGATGTTGGAGTGAAAAAGCCATCCTCAATACCGGAAGTAGGTTGGTTGGTGAGAAAGACATCACTCTGTCTAAAAATCCTAAGTGGTAATAACATAACTCGCATTTATATAATAGTATAATAGTATATAGTATCTTTACATTACTATTCGGAAAGAAGTGGCACGGAGGACTTGCTTAGAGAGTGCGAAAAAGGAAGTAGTATAGTTAAGGTTTCAACTCTTGTTCTCTATAATATCGTGGCTCTTGATACCAATCTATAACACCCTCATTTTTTACATATAGCAGCGGAAGCTAATATGGGGTATTATTTCATAGTACAACAGTCATAATCATAGAAAACGACTCATAAACTTTTTACAAAAAGAGAGGTCCCAACATCTAGAAACATAAAGTTTAAATGATAACAGTTTAGCCATCTTCAAGTCCATGCCACTCTGTTCCGTGTGATACTCAGTTACCTAAGATAAACATGCTAAAAAGTCAACACAAAGGTTGAGTGAAATTCATAGGTTTATAATAAACAGTTTGAATACAAGTCATCATAACAGTAGGTTACGTTGTTATACACCCATAAGTGTAATAATTGCAATGAGTACAATTATTATGGAAAATATTATTATTGCCCTAAGCTCATGACACCGAAGCCTTGAGTAAATCACAAGTAGTTGCCCAATGGGTGCCTTTGCCTAACACCTGCATAGTTATTCAAATGATGTGCTATTGGTTACCGAAAGTATAGGTACACCAACAGGGAAGTTCAGTCCCAAATAGATCTGTTCACAGCATTCACGCTTACTCAAGCAGTACGTTTGGTTCAAGTAATTAACGATTCATGATAATGGGGTCTTAATGGAAAAAGTAGGGACTTAGGCAATAATATATCAGGATAGCATACAGTTGGAAAAAAACTTGTATTCATGGTTTATAGCATGTATCCCCCTCACGTGTTTATGAAATAAAGCTTTAAAATGTGAGGCTATGAACTCACCTTAACAGGGGAAATCTGATTGATGGCAAAATTATATCAAGTAAAAGTAACGACTTCTTCACACAACCTAGGGTGATATGTTAAGTCTTAGTTTGATTGTTTATGTTTCAAAACTTTACAGACTTTAACATACATATTTGATTCATTAATTTATGGAAGTATTGTATCACTGTTCGGGCTATCATAATTCAGAGGTCATGTAGTATCGTTTAAGGAGCCATGACACTTTAAATCGTAAACCCAGCAAACTGGTCAAAACGTATACCCAAATGAAACTCCTCATATAAAATTCCCTAGTAACATGATACGATAAGATTTTAAGTTTTTTCAAAAGCTAGTTGATGATAAACTACGTTAAATATATAACGTAATTGTTTTATAAGGCGTCGATCGATGATAAATCTGTCGGGTTTTAATAAAATTGAGTTTTATAATATTAATATATATTTTTATAATTTGTATAAAAATATTATATCTTATATTTTTATGTTTGCAAAAATGGTAATATATACCCTTGGTTTATAAACTTTTACAAGTTTAGTCCTTTATATATAAAGTATATATGATTAAAACCTTTAACTTTGAAACAAGGCAAAATAGGTCCTAATAGCTATAACTTTAGGAAATTGACATTTTCAGCCCCTTTAGTTATAAATTTCAGAAAGTTACGATATATACTGTAACACCCCCATTTTTACATATAGCAGCGGAAGCTAATCTGGGGTATTACTTCAAAGGTACAACAGTCATAATCATAGAAACGAATCAAAAGAGTCATTTTTGAAAATAAGTTACCATTCATTATTTCATCAGAGTTTTTACAAAAGAGAGGTCCCAAAATCTAAAATACAACAT